>JBBPCS010017315.1:0-26673 GCA_037974645.1 Hollardia meadi | reverse complement strand
GTGTGTGTGTGTGTGTGTGTGTGTGTGTGTGTGTGTGTGTGTGTGTGTGTGTGTGTGTGTGTGTGTGTACAAAATTGGTATCTTAAAAGATGCGTGATGTCTTGTGCAAATGCAGAAAGTGTCTTTGTTTGTGAAGGCTACAATAAGCACATTCACAGTGCAATGCAACAGTGTAATCAAGTACATGTGTGTGTGAGCCTGGAAGCATCTTTAACAGTGTATTCTTTGTTTAGAGAAAGAAGAATTGTGTGCTTTGTACTATTTGTCCACATTTACATGTATTTGCCCATTGAATTCTGTATTCAGATACAAATGGGTTTACAGAGATGCATCAAAAGCCATTGGCTCAACTGCTTAAATGTACAAGTGAATGTATGTACATGTACACACACACAGACACACACACACGCACACACACACACAGCCTAAGTGTTATACGTAAGAGCATTCAGTTCTCTCGGTCTACACAATTACAGACTAGTTAGTGTTGTGTGTTCATGGGCATGATGTTCACCTGTAGGAAACAGTAGGTACATATACAAACACATGGGCGTAGTCGTACCAGTTCTAGACACAAGAACACAGTACTAGAACACAGGCAGACCAGCGCACTCCCTTTCATTAGTAGACACTTTGATCTCACATGTCATTGGTGAAATGAAATGGTGTGCTTGTGTGTGTGTGTTTTCAAACCTCTGTCAGAGCGTGAAGCTGGCCCTCATGAACACACACTCCCTTGAACCTGCAAAACCACAAAAGGGATGCAAGATGAAGTTCTCCTAATGTCATGATTTGAGAGAACACAAGGCTGTTTGTTTGTTATTGATTTAATCAAAATGAATTAAATCAACAGTATTGAGGCTGACACACAGACATGTCTTACTTATGTTCAAATGCCAAAGAAAAGTTGGGAGAAAACCAAGTTCATTAGTTTCCTTTAGTTCAAGCACTTGCTCTACAGGTACAGACATATCATTAAAAATAACATGGAAATACTAAAACAAAACACTTGGTTGACCTCCTCTGCTATGAGTAAACAGAGACAGCAGGTAGAATAGTTAGGAAAAGATTAAGATTCCAGCAGGCAAGACCAGACAAGTGATTACTGCAAGACTGTCTGTTAACAGCAGGATAATAACAGCTCAGTTGCTTCACCTGCATTCCGTACATTTCTCCCTTTACCTATCAATTACTACAATATTAATAAATCGAAACAGAATTTTCCACACTGCTTTCACTTCTGTGTGTGTTTCCCTCCCCAAGTGATCCTTTTAATAGAAATAGATAAAAAATTGCCTCGTTTTAGCTTAATCAAAATGCATTTTTTTAAACTTATTTGATGGGTTTTTAGGGATCACCATAAGCCCAAGAGGTTGGAAAACATCCTTAACCCCAGGACGATGCACCCCTTTAACTACACTGAAACAACATGTGTGTGCAGAGCGACATATGAACCAACTTTGTTCACTAGCAGTGTTGAAGGCCTCATAATTCTGAGGGCATTGAAAAGGTCAACTTTGTGGGTCCTTGTTGGATTTTAGTGAACAATGACCCCCTCAGTGTCTGCTTGTTAACACACAGCACACTCATACAATCCAGTAGGCATGCTCAACAAAGATGGCATTGTAAAAGATACTGTGCATGTGTGTGTAAGTACAAGCATACAGACATTTATGCATGTATGTGCATGTTATTAAACACACACACTCTCCCACACCCAGGAACCCAGAGCAGAATGTGAATTTGGCATAAAGTGTTTACTACAAAAAAACAACAACAGAACAATACTATTCTTTGGAAATTGCTATGTAAAATTAAATTGCATGGATTTGAATTCTCTTTGCTAGAAAGTTTATTTTGTTTACCAACTTTTCATTTTCCTGTCATAAAATGCAAGGCATGTTTATTTGTATAGCACAGAGGCAACTCAGAGTGCTTTATATTAGGTGAAGTGTATACCAACAAGATTTAAATACACAACAGAAAAGGAAAAATAAAAAAATAAAATCTATTAATTCATACAATTTATGCAGTGATGCTTTGCCCTAAATTTTTTTTTAAAAGTGTAAAGACTTCATGTAATGTGCTCAGTTCTTGTTATAACTCTGATGGCAGTATTTTGAATGTGTTCATGTTGTCTAATGGTCTTTTGATTTAAAAAAAAATGATAAAATGGTGGGAGATTCATTTTACATTCACACCAGACCAATAACACAAATGGACAACTTATGACAAAGAGTTCAAAAAGAAAACAAAAAGTTCCTTTATATCCGATATACAAGCACTGATACAACATGCAGGTTACTGCTGTAAAAAGGCTTGTTTATACTATTATGGATTCCAGACTGCTTGCAATTTAAAGCTTAGGTAGGTAATTGAGCTTTGACATTGCAAAGCTCAATTACCTAATGCAGGTGATGACAAGCGCCATATTGTTTACTTCATATAACAGTCACAGCTTGTTAAAATTAGAATAAATACACAATATAACATGTTCACCTGGTTTACGTTTTGGCATATTTTGTTTATCCAAGGATTAGACTGCCTGTGCTTTGGGGATTGAGGTGGAAAAGCTAATCAGCTGTCTACAATGCACAGTCCCACCTCCACGTCAAAGCAGTATAAAGAGAAAATGAAACAGACAAAAAAACTGTCACTTCAAGACCACAAAGCCTCATGCTTTGCCTATTTTATTTGACCAGTTACTGACCAGAATCTCTAAAAAAAAAAAAAAAAAAATTAACCCACGCGAAAAGTGATGAGAAAAGGGACCTCCTTGCTTTTTTGCCTCTAGGCAGCTGCTGCAGCTCTAACAGGAGCTGGCAGTTTAGAAAGTCCATTGTTAATAGGCTCTGTGTTTGACACAGTTTCTAGCCAACCCCAAAGGAAACGGGTCACAACCACAGACTCATGAGCAAGTGAGAGAAGGGAGGTGTAGGGGTAGAGGCGGATAGCAACATAATATATATTTAATAAGCAAAAGTGGGAGGCGTTAGAAGAAATGACAAATATATGTGACATAATGTGTGGAAATAATGAGGATTTAGTCTTTATTTATCATTAGCAGTTACTGAGTGACCTAAACTTCTAAGCCTTACAGTAAGTGTTCCAAGTTATTGAATCTCTTATAATGAACTGACACATAACAGGCCTTTAAAAGTGCTAAAAGCAAATCACTACCAATAATCAGTTTCTTACTCGTTGATCATGTTTTACAAAGTAGCTGATGTTATGTTAGAATGCAATAATCAACTAGAACAACAAAGTTTAAAATAATCATGTTATTTTGGCTTTTAAGTTGGGTTTCTGAACAGTCTGTCTCACAGAACAAGCTCTGTTCAAAAATGAGATGAAGTGAACACAAAGACACACATCGCCAGCTGAAACATTTTAGAAACACCCCAGGATACAGTACGTTAGTTAATCGCTTACAAACCTGAGTATGCTTGGATGGGAAAGCCGGTTCATTAGTTGGACCTCTCTCAACATGTTGGCTCTATTGCTGCTGAGCTTGTTCATCTTCAGAGCCATCACTTGGTCTGAAGCTCGATGACGGACCTGTAAAACAGTCGAACAATGTCACATTTTAACATGCAAATAAAGTCAAGTTCAACTAAACAAAGGCTAAATAGAAATATATGCACTATATTAATTATATTCTGGTGGCTGCAAAACTGCAAAGCCTTGAACAGCTTGAAACACTGCTCTTCTATAATGGATACTTATTAAAAAAAGATTATCTGGCTGCACATAAAAGAGAACTGAAATGAGGTCAGTCACTGCTGACCAGCCATGACAAAGCAGACGTGTCAATCCAGAACTGCACAATCAATTTTGCATTATTGTGCATTGGGATTTTAGGTTCCATCTAACTGTTAGATAGCCGTGGCATCACCATCCATCTCTCCATGGTTGGCTGGAGCCCATCCCTGCACGGCTTGGGTGGAAGGCAAGCAAACACTGTAGATGGGTCACAGCATGAAGACAACACTGAAGCCTGCTGATGTTAAACAGTACAGTTGGTCCAGTGTGGCTACAAATAGAGATGTAAAATAATCTTGTTTCTCAAATCTTAAGAGGCTAATAATATTACTGAATTGTAATTGTGATCAAAAAAAGAAAAATGCAACAAAAATTTAAAAAAACAAGTTTGCCTCACCGGTACAGTGTTGTGGAAGTAAAAAAAAAAAAACATTTAAAGGGCATGTCCTTTTAATTGAGACACATTTGCTTCACAAGAAAATCTGCAATCCATTTTATAGGGTGAAAAACCTCTGAAAGAGCACTAAATACACTTTCTTTAAATACATTTTGGTTACTATTAAAGACAGGGCTTTAATAGTAACCAAAATTAACAGTAACCCTGTTGCAAGTTTATTCTGTGCCTATCACTTCACTGTCTTTGCAGAAACCTGAGGTCTTCGCACCACAGGTTTCAGAAATGCCACAACACAGTACATTTATTAGCAAGAATTCAAGTTCTGCTGAATACACTCATATGCAAGCAAATAGGAAACATTATCCTGCAAGCACAGAGCTGCTGCAGACACATCTAGCTACCTACACTTGCTAGCTCATTTCCTGACAGCAGAGACATAATTAGACCATGATGCAGGTTTTAATCCAGCAGTTTGAAAAGGTTAAATTGATGCCCCTGTGTGTATAGGTAGACAGCCTTCAGCAAATAAAGTGCCTATTCAAACATTATGAAGAGCTCCAGACAAGGAAGAAAGTACAGGAAATTGTTTGGAATATCCTAAATACATGCAAAACAGAGCTGCATACTGCCACATTAATCTGATAGCTATGATCGCACCTATGCTACTGCACGCAACACCTTGACTATTTTAAACCACACCATACATTATAGATAAAATGAGAGGTGTCAATGCTGCTAATAAGCACTTGTGATATGCTTAGGTGTGGAAAACAAAAATGATATAGATAAATTATGCATCTCTTGACAAAAATGATGGAGTATAATTTGGATAGCCCACATTTTTCTTGCAAATTGCTCTCTCAAAAGAAAGCAATCCAAGTGAGGAAAATACTGAAAACTGTCCGTCATATTCACTGCAACAGTGGGCAGCTTTATATCATCTCCTAACAATGGCTCTTTTACTTTCTTCCATCATTGCAGCCACTGTTCCCTGCTGACACAATGGATGGAAAATATCACTTACAGCAGGAAAAGGAATTCACAGATGGGACAAAGTTGATGTGGATTATATAGGAGGCATTAACAATGAAAGTCAATTGGCAATTTCGGTATTTGGAGACATTTCCATGAAGATGCAAAGTTATGAAAAAATTATCTTTATATTGTAGAAAAAGCACAACAGATGATGGATTCTGATTCAGATTGTGGGAGTTTTCTGTGTCTGCTTCTCTCTCTCTGTCTCATACACACTGACACAAAAATCGCTCTGTTCAAGTTCAAAGGAAGGGGCCTGGCTATAAGAGCCGACAGTCTTCACCGCAGGACAGCAGGAACAACAGATGGCCACTCCTCTGAAGGCCTCCTCCCCCACATCCGTCTATCCTCCTCCAACCCCCCATTCCTCACTCTTCACATCCCCCCATCTGTATTGAGTCCTGATCCCCCTCTTTCTCCTGCTCACTGTGGCCTTGAACAAACCGTCATCCCTAATCCTCATCTTTCCCAGTAGTCAAACCAGGTTGTTCTTTTTCTCTTCTCGTGCCCTGCCTTTCTGTTCTATGGTCTGGTACACTCACCTCATCTCTCTGTCTCTATCTCACATTTCCACCAATGCAAATTTCTGTAAAACATGTCTGTCTTTGTCCTTCAAACCTTTTCTCCCTTGTGTTCTCCTCTGTCTAACCCAAGCTATGGACAAACTCCAAATCACCTTTCTCTCCAAAACTCCTCTTCCTCTCCTCTACAGCTCCTGCTTGCCCACCATCCCTTGTTCTCCATAAACTTCTAAAACTGCTGTTCACCCACCATTTTTCATCCCCTTCAACAGACTTGCCACCCAAGCTCTCTGCCATCAAAAGCCTTTTCCCAACTGATTCCTCCTCCTCTTAGCCTCAACCCCTATCACCATCAATTTCACCACCTTTTTGTTCCCATCTATATCTGTCATTCTCCTTGACTATAGGCCTTTCATCATTCTGCTCAATTTCCTTTTCTCCCTCTGTTTACCTATGCATTCCTCCCTCTCACAGAAGAAAAGTATGAGTAGATATTTCCATTACTCAATGACAGGCTAAGATAGTAAAAACACACGGGAAGCAAGGTCCATAAAAGTGTTGTTTACCTCTATTATGCTTGTTGGAAGTTTAAATCTTGCCTGAACATTTATTGGAGCATAATTTGTCTTGGATGGTTATGATATGTACTTAAGTGGTCCATTCTAGATTAAGTTGAAGAAATAACTAGAACTACCACCTAGTTGTATGCCTCCATGCACCAGTCAGTTTGCAGTTTACATCCATATCTGACCAGACTCATATAGTACTGTATATGTAGTGAAGCCTTTAGTGAAATTTAACAGAAGGTAATAAGTGTAGTCCTTGGCAAAATGGAAGTTATCAATATATTGGCATATATGAATAAGATCTATACAATCAGCACAGTTTCAAGGTTTCACTCAAGATTGAGTGTCACCAATTCAGCATCAAATGTGAAATATGGTCACAATCTCCCTTTCTGAGTTCTGGTGTTGAATAATGGACAGAAAAGTGTTTAAAGTGTCACCGTGAAGCTGACCTTAAACCTTTTGGATATAAAATGTCATCACTTAATCATGTTATCATATTAGACATTTGTGTGAAATTTTGTCATAATTAGAGGATGAATTCTTGAATTATGGCGAAAAACTTGATTTGTGAGGTGACTTTGACCACCAAATTCTAATCAGTTCATCCTTGGGTCCAAGTGTGCCGGTGACATTCCCACCAGGCATTCCTGAGATATTGTGTTCACTAGAATCGGACAGACGTTAAGTCACAGTGACCTTGACATTTGACCACCAAAATCTAATCACTTCATCCTTGAGTTTAAGTGGAGGTTTGTGCCAAATTTGAAGTATTTCCCACAAGGTGTTCTTGAGATATCATGTTCACAAGAATATCTTCCTGCTTGACAACACCGTGAATGTTATGAAGAAAATGAGGATGCTGTTCCGGTTATTAGACAAAGAGAGAGATCACTCCCATGGCTGCTTGATTGTTGTGGGATAACTTAATACATGATGCCTTTTGAGTTTTATTACATATTTTTTTCCACCGGCAGCTGGATTAACTTTGTGATATGAATAGCAGGCAAGCTAACGCTATCTAGCTAAACATCAGTCAGCTTATACTCCCCTCAACATAGCATCTCCATATCAGTTTAATAGAAAGAGGAGCGTCTGTATTTGTGATGGTATTGAAAATCATTCCATCAGGACTTCTAAATATCTGGTTTTCCCCTCACTTTTGACTTCACTCCATTAATACTGACTGAGCCTTTACAGAGTCATGAACTAACTATTGACCTACATTTACCTAAATAATAGAGTTGCACTGTGCACACACAGCTTTAAGCATGCCAAAATTAACGTAAGTAAACACAATTTATTTAGACAAGATATGCTAGACAACTTACAAGCTCATAACTTTTCTTTCCTAACAATAAAAAGTATGATCTATTGTTATTGTTATAAATAAATAAAGCGCTTTTTATAATGTGTATCCGTCAGTGTTTATAATACAATTGTGGACTGTATTTAGATAGCTACTCTTCAGTTTTTCAGACCCAGGGCACAGGGACTCAGCAGGGAACACTGTGTTGCCTCGGAATAGGCACCAGAACCAGAGCCAAGCGAAGGGGCCACAGAACAGGGCTCAGCAGCCTCCGAGTGAACACACCCGGAACTGGACAAAAACACAGCCTCTGACACCGATCAAAACCATTTTGACGACAGGGAAGACAGTTCCATGGTGATTTACAACACCTCCAACCAGGACTCTGACTCCGGGGACAACAAAGACACAGTGGGCATAAAACGGGAAAACATGAAGAGGGAGGTCAGGCAGTCAGCACCCACCTCCAGAGGCCTGAGCAGGGTTTACGGTGGGGTCAGCACCAGGGTGCCAAGAGCAGGCAAGAAAACCACCCCGGTACAGTGAGTTACTATCGCTTCTTGAGATAAGAAGTGATATTACAAGACGGGAAGGGTGAGGGCTAGCTGGTTAGCATGCTAATTTCAGTAGATATCTCTGCAACACAACACACAGACGTCTTTGACATAATGTCAAAACTGTTATTTCTTTTCATTCTGTTGATAATTTTTGTTCATTTTTGAACTAAAAGTTTTAACTAAAATTATTATATGTTATTCTTTTAATTTAGGCTAATATGGCTGATTGACGATTCTATTCCGATTTCAATTCTTGGGGGTCCAATTTGATACAAAATAAATTTTTAATTCAAAACTATTCTCAATTCAAAATAAATGTCCAATTAAAAACAGATTCTTGATTGAATAAATAGAAAAGGGGATACTATATTCAATATCTTGCTCCAGTATTCTGTGCACCAAAACATTCACTGGTGTCCTTAGTCCACTGAGGTACAATATGAAACACAACTGGTAATTAACATAAATGATCCACAGTCTTTTCATTTTAAAGACTGCCTCCACTCGAAAATGTGCTTTTCTTTTGTATAAATCCCCTAAAATGTCTGACCTGGACTATACTGACTTGTATCAGTCTAAACTTTGTCAGGAGTTTGTCACCTCTTCTACTGAAGGGGGAGATGTCTGTGCACTTCCTTAAAATATGAGATTCAAACATACACCGGACGAGATAGATTTGGTACGTCACAAATACGAAAGCCAATCGCTGTCTAACTTGTAAATACTATTACTTCCCAGGCAAACTTGGTTGGCTATCAAGATGTGGACACACTGAAACGTCGTAGCAGATATAATCGCCGGTCAACCTAGCGTAAACAGCGGTGATGGGCGGGGCGCAAGGCCTGTGATTTATAGATCCAGAATTTCTCAATTGGGGAGAAAGAGTAGATGTGCTTCCAGCGACCTTTTCTGGGTTTTAAAAACTTTTAATGCGTGGAAAACCATGTTAAATAAAATATTAGTCATAGCAGAATATTTTTATGTACTTTAGAACGTGTCTGGAGGGGAACTTTAAAAAGTTAAAATCATTTATCAGTTAATTAATTTCAAAGCATCTTCAATCAATGCCTGTATGTGAATTAAAAAATAAGTGAACGTTATCTCCAGCAGTGAAGTGCAGCCTCTCTGCTGCACTGTTAGCTCTGAGGAAAACCATTGTTGTACAAGACATTAGGAGAAGACATGAGGCAAATTCATTTTCTCTGCTGATCATAGTTTAAAGGAAGGCTTCTCTTCACAAAACCAAACTAATATTGTCAAACATGCTTGTGTGACTTCCATTAAAATGCCTGGAGGGGGAATTAACAGGGTTAACAACCTCGTCTTTAAGTGATGTCTCTGAAGTCATTGCAGTCTAACTTGACCTAAAAATCTCTGGAAAACACTGGTAAGTGAAGACCAAGAAAGATCAGCCTTTGACACACCAAGTGTATCATCTGGACAAGACCAAATCAAATGGAAAATGATTTTGAATTTTACAGTTTCATTACATAAAAATTACATTTATTTGTGAGGAACATATTCCTTTTATTTCTATGATATTCGAATCCTGACTATTGCACAAAAGGCACTAGCATGATTAGTGTCAAGTACCAGGGGGAAAGAAATCAAGCCTGAGGTCAAATGACTGTGCGTGATCTGAGAGACTGTCTGACCTATCATAAACCACCCTGGATGGATGGCTGAAGTGAGGCATGAACAGAAAATGAGGTCTATGAACAAGTCAAATGGATGGAAAGGGGCAGAAGGTAAAGTCAAGCAAGGTAGGAGAAAATCAAGGACAGAGTGAGGAAGCCCATGAAAGGATAAAAAACTGTATTGCCTGATCTCCACCCACCTTGAAGACATCAGAGAAGAATCCAGAGCCAATCCACTCACAGGTGAAGTCATCAAGGCGTGTAAGACAGGAGAAGGCACTGATGAGGGCTCTATAGGATGATGGCCACACCCTACCCACCTGGAGAAGACAGGAACAGACTGGTATAAACAGGTAAAGATGAAGTCTTTATGTGATGAGCATGCTGTAGGACCACTGGTACAACATGTCTGTTCATGAAGAAAAATAAGATCAAAGCAGATAGACAGATAATGTTGCCTTTAAGTGGGGAATAGACTAGAAAATTAGCTGTAAAGAGTGATTGCACCAACTTACACAGATTTTCTCAGTCCTGACAGACAGAAAGTGGTGCACCCTGAAGTCTAGGTAACACCTCAAACCACAAAACCCCCAAAACCTTTCAAGAACAACTGCACAGATGGCAAATAAAATGGAGGGACAGACATAATTAAAATTCATCATGAGTGAAACCTAGAAGAACTGTGTCATAAATTAATGCTTTCTCATACGTGACTAGTGCTGAAGCAATTCATCATTTAATCAATTAGTCATCCAACAGAAAATCCTAATAAAATCTTTGGATAATCAATTAGTACTTTCAGTTATAGTGTCAAGCAAAAATGCAAAACATTTGTTTGTTCAAGCTTCTAAATTTATAGGTTTAGCTGTTTATGTGATAATAAACTCAAGATAGATAAAGTAGATAAGATAAATTAGTTTAAGTCCTACTTATGGCACTATTTGTCCATTTGCTCACTGTTTTTGGTCATTTTGTTTCATTAGGGGCTATGGTCACACATTAGACCATCCCACAACAGAGTATAAGGAACAATTAACTTATTTTAATTTTCATGAACAGACACTCACCTTTCTTGATTTGAGTCAATCATTATCCAACTAAACATTACTACTTTCTATGTGTAGGCATACTTATTAATTGTTTAGTGATTGAACACATTAATTCTAACATTTTGAATATGTTGAGTATTTGACTGATAATGAGTTATTATATTATAAACGCATACCGGCACATGCAGTAAAAATATGTTATGTTTGTTAACCATGTGTTACTTGAACATTTTTCACTGTGCACCTAAGTTTCTTTATGTGCTCCTAAATTTTATTTCAATTCATTTAGGAGCACAAAGTTAGTATTGAGCCCTGCCGTATCGTTTTAGACATGTGGTATCAAACAGGTGTCAAAGTATTGATACTTTTGACGAACTTAGGAGGCAAACAACAAGTCATTAAATCTCACACATGGACAACAACTTGCCCAGACTTGAACAGATTTAGTCCAACTTGCTCTGATCATTCCAAATCAATCAATAATAGGTCCTATGATTATTTTGTAACAGAACTCTACAGTGTTTATTTCTTATATATATTTTTCTCTATCCAATGCAGAAAGTGAAATCAATATAACGAATTATCTATAGAACTTTTAATACCTGCACAGGAACCTTGTATACCAGTGATTCCCAACCATTTTTGTAAGACGTACACCCACAGCCCATTCCAATGAACTCAAGTACCCTTTCATTACAAATGTGTTCATTTAAATTTATTTCAAACTGGACATTATTTAACTATTAATCATAAATGAATATAATAGTGGATGATGAAATATTTACATGAAATCAGGTCTACCACCTGCAGGGATAGGCAGTGGCGTCTCGTACATTGTATGCCGGGTAGCAGGCAAAGGCGGGGACCTAGATATGCCGACTCCTGGCATCGCAGACTGGTCCTAGGGACATGGAACATCACCTCTCTAGTAGCGAGGGAGGACCAGAGCTAATATGAGAGGTGTAGCAGTACCAGCTAGATATAGGTGCGCACACCTCTACACACATCTCTGCTTCTTGAACCAAACTCCTTTTCTGGAGTTGCCCAGGGTGAGAGGTGCCAGGCGGATGCGGGGATACTCACAATCCCCCGGCTGTGCGCCATTATGATGGATCTCCCCGGAGAACGAGAGGGTCGTCTTTATTCAACAGCGAGTCGCTCCAGACTCTGACTGTTGTGTGTGCTTATGCACTGAACAACAGCTCAGAGTACCCGACCTTCTTGGATTTGCTGGGTGGCATCCGGGAAAGGGTGCCATCTTGGTACTCCAACGCTCACGTGGACAAAGATGGAGAAACCTGGAGGGGAGTGATTGGGAGGAACAGCCTGAACCTGAGCGGTGATGAGCGGTCATCTGGTGACGAGTTGGATCAGATGATGGGGGTGGCTGCTGGACAGACCTGGCAAACCCAAATGGGTAGTGATGGTGAACTGGGAATGTCTGGCAGAGGCCTCATCAGGTGTTCAACTCCCACTTCCGAAAAGAATTTCTCGTGCATCCCGGGAAAGGTTGGAGACATGGAATCCGAGTGGGCCATTTTTAAAGCCTCCATTGCAGAAGTGGCTGCTAAGAGCTGTCATCATAGGGTCACTGGTGCCACGAGTTGCCTCTGGGGTCTTCTGAAGCAGGAGACAGGTAGGGCTGCAGCTGCAGCAATTGGTGCTGCTACAAACAACTGTTTTCATTATCAATTAATCTGCAAATTACTGTACCAATTAATCGATTAATTGTTGTCTATAAAATGTTAATAAATTCTGAAAAATGCTCATCACAATTTCCCAGAGCTGACAGCGGCGTCTCGAAATTGCTTCTTTTGTTCAACCAACAGTCCAAAACCTAAAGACATTTATCATCATAAATATCAAAGGCAGCAAATCCTTACATTTAAGAAGTTGGAAGTAGCAAATGTTTGACATTTTTGCTTAAAAAAAGACTGAAACAATTCATCAATTATTAAAATAGTTGGCAACTGATTTTCTTTTCTATTGATACAGCATTACATGGGTGTGGGAGGAGTTCAAGGAGACTATGGAGAAGGACTTTCAGTTCGCCTCAAGGAAGTTCTGGCAATGAGTGAGGAAAGGAAAGCAGGGCTTGGCCCAGAGATCGCAGATATAAGCAGCCGAAATGAGTTTCCTCTGTAGGGTGGCTAGGCTCAGCCCTAGAGATAGGGTGCTCTGACATCTGGAGGGAGCTAAGGTGGTTCGGGCATCTGATTAGGATGCCTTCTGGACGCCTCCCTTTCCCTTTCCAGGCACGTCCAACTGGAAGGAGACCCCGGGGTAGACCCAGAACTCGCTGGAGGGATTATATATTTTATCTGGCTTGGGAACACCTTGGCATCCTCCAGGAGGAGTTGGAAAGCATCATGGGGGAAAGGGACGCCTGGAATACCTTGCCTAGCCTGCTGCCACCGTGACCTGACCCTGATCAGTTTTTTTGTTCGGTTTGGTCAAGTTTGCATTTGTACAGCGACCACATGGAGTGGCAAAAGTTGAATGTTCCAACCATTTATCCATTACTTTTAGTGCTCTATTTAAATTATTTATCCACTATTTTTAGCATGCTATTTCATCTCCTCTGCTTAGTTGCTAACTAGATTTCATGCACTCAAAATTCAAATAATACCTAAATTAATTGTTAGGGTTAGGACACGTGGATGTATTTTTTAAATTTAATCATTAATTAAATTATTTCAAATTAGTTGAGCTACTGTTCTACAATCTCTCTACGTACCCCATGGCAACAGCAGAAGTACCCCCTGGGGTACAAGTACCCCTGGTTGGGAATCACTGCTGTATACTGCAATGTATGCTCTGCACATGTGAAATGCATCATTCATAAAAATGAAGAACAACCACTGACCTGTGAAGGCGAGTTCATGCCCATTTCGCCAACCCCAAACCCTCCAATACCATCTCTCTCCTCATTAATACGTTCTGGTCGTGTAGGAAATCCAGCAATGGAGTTGCGTTTATTCCGCTCCATGATGATGTGAACGATGGTGATAGCAGTGAGGTTAATATGGGCCTTTTTCTGGAATGCACCCACATGACAAGAGGACTAGATTGTTTTAGAGGTTTTCACGGCTGCACAGTATTTAGTCCGTTTGTGTCCTGGGGGAAAATACATCACACACATAGATTTCAGTTTTAAATTGTTTTTAAGGCACCCCTGGTGATACACCCTGGCTGGATACAAGATGTTTTTTTACTCGTCCAGTTCCTCACTGCTTGTAACTGGGGAGTCCCCCAGGATGAGAGGGTTTTCAAATGTTTGACAGATGCATAGTGAGCCCTTGTGGACCTAGAGAAAGTAAAGAGAAAAAATACTTTTAGGTCATTTCTGTGGTTTCATGTTAAGAAGAGTATAATGGCAGTGGGGTTCATTGTTCAAAGACTCATAGTTATGCCTCAAAGGAATCATGCATTTTTTGGGAATCCTATTGTCACAGAAAATAATGGAGTTGACACATTTGACACATTACAATCACATTCACTTCCACTCTGGGAAAAAAAGAGAAAACAACAGACGTCATGCTATTCCTTCCTGAAAGGTTTGGCTATTTAATAACAACCATAACTATAAACTGGGTTAGGATGGATGAGACAAGCCAGTATTGCTCAACAGGCCCAAATATAATGGCTGTAATAGGGGCTGATTGTCTAATTATGGGAGATTAGCCAAAGAATAGCTTTGGTCCTGGACCTTTCTGCCATCCAAAACAAAATCAGCAGGGTACAAAGGGTAACAGGAGGGAAGTCTGTGGCTAAAGGTCTTGTAAACAATGTGGCTTTCATATCTTACTTTTAAGAATACTTAATTCCAGAGAAAAATCTCTTCAGTTCATAAGAAATGTTGAGTCTGGTTATGAATATTTTTTTCCAAACAGGAATGTGCAGGAATATTAATAATAATATTGAAAAAAAAAAATTCTTTCCACTGAAAGAGGATGAAAAAAATGTCCCTTCAGATATTTTTCTCTTTAAAGAGTGACTACACACACAGCCTTTAATTAAGATTAATGAATAGAAATGACCTCTTTAAAAAGTATCAATTTACATGATTGAAAATGTATTATCTGTGCGGTTTGGATGGTTAGTTGGACAAAACAAGACCTTTGAAGATGCTTTAGGAAATTTTGATGGGCATTTTCTGTTTAATTTTTACTAAAGTTGCAGCCCCATTTTCATCCACTTCAGTTGAATTAAAGAAGGTTGACAAAGTGTAAAAAGTTAACTTCAACTCTTTTTTCAACTTTTTTAAAATGTAATTACAGAAAGTAAACAATGACTAACTTTTCCTCTGTGGTTTAACTATTCCTTTAAGTACTACAATGAGCTCATGCATCTAATAAAAAAAGTCACAGAGTTCACACAATCGCTTTTAATACTACAAAGCCTGCCATTGTGTACGCTGAGATTCCTGTTCCCATATGCAGCTTTAATACACTGCAGTCATATGTGTCTGGTGGAATCAGAAATTTACAATGTGTGTACACAAGACATAAGCAGAATAGTTCCGTAAAAAATATTCCAGTAAATGGGGAAGAACAGTGACAAAAAGTAAAAGGGATGCAAATTTAAAAAGGAATATACTGACTGACCTACTTTAAACCAAGGCAGAAACTCAAAAGTCAATCTAAGGTCAAGAGGTCTCTGAGAATTCTGCCTTGGTCCGTTAGCATTACATCACAGACACTAGACTTCTAGAGAGTTACTGTAGACCTACTTGACAACTTATAACATCATTCTGTGTCTCGGCCACGTCCTTAAAAGGCTTCTCATCCTCCACTTTTTTTTCTCCCCAATGACACCTAATTTTCTGCCATGTTGAAATGGTGCAGCAGAAGTAAAAGTGGCTGTGCCAAGAAAAATGCAAGCCACAAGTGCCAGGCCGTTTTAGCTTTCTTTTCACATTTCAGTAGCTTTCCCATCCAAGAGTGAGAACAGAGACACACATTTCATCTATGAGTCTTTCTATCTGAGTTGACAAAAATAGGTGGTCACCGGGTAAGATATAAATTCACCCTTGATTGAAAACAGCTAGCAACAACAGAGAAGAGGTTCTGTATCCACACACCCACATCAGTGGTCAAAGCAGCCCATACTGACTAAACACAAACTTCCTACACTTACCAGAATTTCAGTCATGCAAATGATGCAAACGACTAAAGACACCAAACCTAAGTTATTCTCAAAGATACCATGGGTAGGTAAATATCAATTTTCATGCAGGATGATCTTCCCAGCCTAAGGCACTGCACTGACCACCAAAAGGAATTTGCACCCATTTCTGCTGCAAACATTATAAATACACACCACCTAGCATTATTCCATCAACAAACAGCCCAACTATAGGGAAGACAACTCCAGCCACATACTATGAATTTTATACCATGAAAATACATATTATACCATGATAACCCTCAATGAAATACTGTATGCTGCTGGAACACTTCCTGATGCGAGTGATTAGAAGGCAAGCCACCATAGTTCATGACTATATTTGTTTCAAAACTACTCCCTGTTGCCTACATATCCAAAGAGCATGCATTTAAAACACCACAGCAAAGGGGCTATGCATGGAAGAGGGTGGATTTTTTTGGTCTGTAAAATGTGGCCTGTTGCTACTCCAAAACAGATGGGACATCTCCAAAGCAGCCTCAGGCAAAATGTTTTAACAGTAGTTTGGAGGCCTATACACTCTAGCTGTGTCCCAATGGATTAGAGACTAATGGAAAATGACAGCCATAAATCAAAACTTAAGTGATGTTATAATTATAGGGTGCTTTGAGGCTTAGAGTGTCTCTGAAGAACACTAGGTATTAAATGGGCGTGTGAGAATGTGAGGCGATTATTTGTTCATAGAGAATGATTGTGTATGCATACCTGCATCACAAAAGAATACACAAGATCTAATCATACTGACTTAAACATAAATGTATTAACTGATCCTTCTTGTAAACTAGTAATAAAATACTCTCAAAGTATTTATCTTTGTTTTAGTAATTTGTTGAACTCTTTCCTGTGAGTGACAGAGAGATATTTGAGAATTCACTAAAAGAGCAATCTTTGCCAAGTATTTTAGCAAGGTCATATTCAACAAAAGTGAATAGAAGCCTCTTATCTGACCATAATCTATTGTAGTAAACTTCCATGATATGTGAGCCGCTGCATACCTGTCATTCTTCAAGGGTTTAAAGTAATGGACAAGTCCATGGAGCAGGCACCGTGAAAAAACCTGCCCATTATCTGATACCAAACACAGCTAATGAGTCAGTGCTGCCATAACAGCTTGATGCAACAAGTCATATTAAGCAGAAGTATTTTGATCAATAATTAATAGCAGAATCGACATGTTTCATTTGTAAATTATTCGTGAACGCCAAACACAAAAAGTAAACAAACCAAAGCAGCAAAAGTCAGTCTTAGCTTTTAGTCTTAGTATTTAGCTGACTAACTTACCTGTTTTTATTTCATAGAGGTTTTCGCAGGAACAGTTCCATGCTTTTCCCGGGTAAGTTAGCATTTATCGAAAAAGACAAGCGAACAGCGAAACAGCAAAGTTGGTAACGCAGCTAGCTCAGAGACTACCGCTAGCTGACTGACTGGCTAGTTTGTCAACAAAACTCTAACCAAGCACAGAGCTAAGATTCACCACAAAACAGGAAGTTTTTCGTCACGACGACATAAAAGTCCAAAGGCCGGTTTCTCAAAGTGGCCTAGAAGTTTCTAGCGTTCTTGTTTCCACAAAAGAGCAAAGAACGATGTTTTTGTACCGCCCGGATAATATTTCAGACGATTGTTGGTGTTTGACAGCTCCGTTGCCTCTGCTCTCTCAGCCGAGTAACTCCCACTTACCCTGCCCACATTTGATTGGCAGGTACATGAACCACTCAAAGGCCAGTAATCTAAGTGCTCGTGCGCGTGCGTGCGTTAAACTCTCAAACGGTTGTTTTGAAATAGAAGACAACACCGTTATAATAAACTACTCCGTTACGTCAATCAAAATGAACTGGGACATGCAATTTATAAAAGATATTTGAAGATAGTTTTAAATTCAAACGGGAGATGTTGGAGTTTACTCAAAAAATTCAAGGCACAGAGAGAGTGGGAGCATCAACTTTAATGATAAAGGAGTTCTCAAGTTCAAGCTTATTTGTATAGCCGCACACATGTAGTTCAAAGTGCTTTACAGGGACAGGCACAAAAAAAAGGCACACAGCAACATAACCAAAGGAAAATAAAGAGAAGAGCCAGACGCATTCCAAACAGCAGAGAGACAAAATAAATACTAAAGAACAATAATGATGAAGAGAATGACAAACTCATTAAAAAGATCAAATACTGAATTTTCAATTTTGAATATTTAATCATTCAAACATAATTTCATAGTTAAATTCAAACAATCACATCTCGGGGCAAACGTTTTCAAAGTCTTTTTTGGATAACAAATGCAACCTCGGCCACAGTTTTGATGCTTTTGTTAGCATCCATCTTTATTCTTCTGTTTTATAAGATCTTTGGTGTGCAACAAATTGGAGAACTTGAAAGCATAGTCTTTTTTTAAATTAAATTATTGTTTTTTTTCAGTGAGAGGATTACTTTAACAGACGTCCACTGGTTAAGTGTTGTAACTTATGAGAATGACTAAAATACAATAACATATTTGGGGGAATTTATTGGCCAATAAAGAAGTTGTTGGCATCTTATTTATTAAATTAATTGATTTGTATAGACTTCAAATGCATTTTATATGCTGGTAATCAGCATCAGATACACAATTAGCAAATAAACTTTACAATGACAAACTACAGCACTACAGTCAACAAAATAGGCCTCGAATTTTTCCACAAGGGCAGGTGCTTTGACCTCACCTTTTATTCTCTCGTGGAAATAGAGCATCATCTAGTGGACAGATTTAGGCAGCACACCATGCTCAGACATCAACATGTTGCCACCCATCGCTGTTCTTAGTCACTTTAAACATGTCATGGTGCAGTTTTTAATGTGCTCTCCTCTTGACATGTTCTGTACTTGTAGGTTGTCTTTTGAACGATAAATCAAAGACTGATCTTTTTAACTTGGTTTGCTATTAAATGCTCTTGAAAATGTTAATGCTCTTTGTATTAATGAAGAACACAAGACATTAAAAGTTTTTTAAGTTTAATTACTTGGTGGGGAAAGTCTTCTAAACTGGACCACCAACAGGCCAAAGAATCCAACTATGAATGTCACTTTTAGCACATTTACATAAGCACTGCACACATTTGAGATTCGCCTTGTGCTTTACTCTACTTTTTACTGCAGTTAGGTTATTTGACAGCTTATTTGATAATAACATATTAGTTACTTTACAAATTAAAATTTGAGCATACAAAACATATGAAGAGCTTATAAAACATTGTGCTTCCTACTCTATATAACAATATATACAAGTACAATTGAAATAATTAGTCGATATCAATTAGATTGAGAAAAAGCACACAGCAACTAAATGTTTATAGTCATTCATATGGCAAAAACATTTCATGGTTCAAGCTTCACAGATGTGTTTTCCTGGTTTTACTTTTAATTGTTTTGATTTTTTTCAATTTATAATTATGATTATTAATTAATTTAAATTATTTTTTTTTATAATTTTGAGGTTTGGACCTATTGTGAAAGCCAAACCATCGAGAAAATAATTCAGATATTCACCAATACGGAAAATAATTAGTTGCAGTCCTGTATTGAATTGTTAAAAAATAGCTCCACCTCAAACAGTCTGCTTACCACTACATTATACTTTGTTGTAACCCATTTGTAAACTGGGAGGGCGTTCTTCGATGTGCGATTTGTTTTCAGATATCCGTGCTGAGAAATTTTGTCCTACAGTCAGCACCGTATGTCCTCCGTCACATGACCACCAGCGTTTCCTGTTACTACTGTATTACACTTCCATGTTTTTCACCTCAAACAGCAACTGTAATGTAGGTAACAACGGCCGAAATAGTAACCTTTGCGTGATTTGTCCCCCCATAGAAAGTTAGCTTAACGTCCGTCACGTCGGTACAGCGAGCAGAGGTGCTGATCTGGGGCAACATGGACAGCTGTGTGGCTTTCCAGAGCAAGTTAACCTCCATCATGGAGATGCTAGCTAAAGCTGCCGTGCTAGAAATCAGTAAACTATGGGAGGACGGCTTCACGCTTGTACAGGTCGAGCTTCGCCGGAGAGAAAACGAAATAGAAGCCCTGAACAGAAAGTTGATGTTGATGGAAAACGAGCGGTTAACCGTCCTGTCTCAGGCGCAGACTTCCTCCAAGAGAGAGCAGCAGAACAACCTGCTGCCGCCCAGCGGTGATGGTAAGAATGACCACTGACTTAACAAAGGACAATATACTGTATGTTTTACAATAGATTTAATTATTTTAGCAGGTACAGCATTTCACATTAAACAAACAACATAACAAACAGAGCTAACTATATTCAAGAGCGTAAATGAAACTCCTTTCCAACAGAAAATCAATCAACAACTAAAACTCAGCAACTCACACCAAAACAATCTAGATGGATAAACCGCTACAGGTAGAAGGAGAAAATATGTTTTTGATTTTGGGGTGAACTGTCTCTTTAAAACATCTACTAATGCTTTTAAAATAAGTTCCAAAATCCTTTCAGTGAGGTCAGCCCATGTTTAGTGACTGCATCTAATTAACATTTAGCAAGCATGAAGTGCTGAAACACTAGTCCATAGCTTTGGGCCTTGGACTGTTGATCAGACAAACAAGCAATATATGTCAACATGGGCTCTATGAACCTGTGAAGAGTAATGTTTTCTATTTTCTGACATTTTAAGACAAACAAGAAATAATTGCTACACTAATCAATAATGAAAATAAATGTGAGTGGCAGCCACACACCCACAACTACTGTTAAAATATATTAAAGCAGATACACACTACCTATTGGTTCTCAATTTTGTGACTCATTTGTGTACCAGCTTTTGTAAATCACAAAAAAAAATTTCAAGAGAACTTTCTGGTCAAATAAAAGTTTTTTAAAAAATCACCTGTTCTGTCGTTTCAGGGCCAATAATAGATTCAGTCCAGACATTGTCTTCTGATCAGAGCTCCAGAGAGAAGGCGGACACCTCGGCCAATCACAGAACACCACCAGCTTCACAGACAGAGGAGAAGCAGTGCGAGCAGTTCAAATCTGACCACGGCGAAAGTGACAGTAGAGATCACGACGATGAGGACTTAATAGTCAAGCTTGAAGACGAGGACGACGTCCAGATCATGGAGCAGGTGATGGACGCTGAGCACAGTGTTAACGAAGTAGCGGGTTGCCATGAGATGGAGCAGAACCGCCAACCCGCCGAGGTTGTGGAAGAACAAGAGAGCCAGCAGTGGTCGACAGTTTCGGTGGGAGACAGCGACGCTGCTGATGACTCTGACTGCTTTTGTGAACCAAAGCAGCTCTTGCAGAATCTGGACTCTGAAATCCTGTTCATTCAGAACGCTTTGGACATTTTTGATAATTCAGCAGAGACAGCGTACTCTGACAGGTTTATGAGGGATAATGGACAAGGTGCATCAAGCAAATCAAGGGCTCCTGTGACTTTTAGCCAAGCTCAGCCAAGTCAGCCTATAGAAGCAATAAATCACCCAGAGAGAGGAGTGTCCATCAGGCTCCTCTCAGAGAAACGACCACCAACTAAGAACGCATCCACCTTCAACCCAGACAGCCGATTCTTTCTCTTAAACGACCCCGAGTTGCACAGAACTATAGCAAGTCGCCGCATCAAGGAGAAGTGGTTTATCTGCCCGTTCTGCGGCAAAAGCTTCGATCGTGTCAGCCACCTGGAGATTCACCAGCGAATTCACACGGGAGAGAAACCGTACACGTGCGACACATGCGGCAAGAGCTTTTCTCAGAGGAGTAACCTTCGCACTCACCAGCGGACTCACAAAGAGGCTCTGTCCCAAAATGCTGTTTGATTCAGTAGATTTCAAAACAGGAGAAAAGATATCTGTCTATCTAATGTCTAGATGAATTAACAAATTCTCTGTTTTAATATTACTGAAAAGTCGATGTAGCCGACTGATTTTTACTGTGCACTCCCTTTGTTTTTTTGGTTTTGACATAGCTTTGATTGAAGGAACTAATTTTGGTACTTATGTTGTTTTGTTTGTAATTTCAGTAAGATATTTTTAAAAAATCATGTAGGGACATCCAGCCCCAGTGACATAGCTGAATATTGACTTGTACAGGTTATACACACAGACACAAGTTTGTCTTTAATATTTGGTTGGTTGATGTGAGTCAGTGTGGATTTAGAAAGGGTTGGAGAGAAAACCTCTGTATGTGTGAGGACTGTAGACCCTCTGAGAGAGTGTACAGCAGCACAGATGTCTATTTAATAGGCTTAAAAAATGTCCTAACAAATCTTTCTTGACTTGATGGAAAGTCAGCCACAACAACTAGGCTACATTCACAAAGCAGGCCAAAGTGGTCCAAATCTGATTCGAGAAATTAATGTCTTGCACTGCTATTTTATTAATTTTGATGATGGACTGTCATGCCAATTACAGTGTTGTTCAGCAGCATGCTTGTTGTAAATTAGGTAGAGATCTGTTCATGAACAAAGATGAATAAGAACAGTCAAGGTCAAAGATTAGATTTGAGGAAAAAATCAGAATCAGGTCACTTTGAACTGCAGTGTGAATGTTAAGACAATGAGACTGAACTCACACTAAACTACGGCATCACGTACAGGACACAATTACCTGGATTTGTGTGCTGTCTTTGTAATACTGCTGAAACAGGACATTTGAGGTACATATCATTAATGATGGGTGCAAGACTTTAGAGACATATTTCCTTTTGTCAAATGAGTCTAAAGCTAACAAAGGCAGGAAAGAAAGCTCTGACTCCTCATCTTAACATTTTAAGAATTCAACCTTGCATCATTACATTACAGCTACTATGTCCATGTTTACAGCTCAGTAAGAACAGACAGGGATTTTCAACTTCTTGAATATTCTTATCCTCTTAGAGGTTTCCCACGGGATGTCCAGGTTCTCCATAGCATGGTAGGAGATGTATAGGATTTCTTGTAGGTACTAGTACCTCAAAGTCTCTGCCAAAGTCTCCATACCTGGTTCTCCTCCACCTGCTCTGTATCTGTAGTCTAAGTATTCGCTCTGAGGACTTGAAGGAGTAATCTGACAATTTTGGAAAGTACACGTTTTTTTGAAGAGAGTGAGATGAGAAGATTGATACCAGTCTCATGTCTTGTACAGTACTATGACTGTCAGAGAATCAGAATTTCCCTACACGATTATTGTGGCCAATCAAATTATCGATAAAGATATCGCGATATCTAAGTAAAAAAATTTTAAAAAGCAAAGAAATTATGCTATCAGTCAAATTCACTTTTAACTTTTTTTATTGTGAATTTTTTTCTCTTTTTTTTGGCAAAAGAATTACACTCAAAATACGAGTGTCGGGAGGTGGAGAATCTGTAACCATGACTGTAGTAAAGCGTACAAAAAGAACAATTGCATTTAAAGGGGAATTCCGGTGTTTTTAAACCTGGGCCTTATGTTTATATATTTGGATGTGTAAATGATTCGTACTTTTGTACGTTTTGGAATTGGTCCAGTAAATGGTCTCAGCTGATAGCCGCAACACACCTGCAATGGCTGCAACGTAATCCTTAGGGGCAACTACGACCGTCAAAGTTAGGTCCACTGAAAGTGTTTTTTCTTGCCTCTCACAGTCTGAGATTGTTACTGTTAAATGTCTGAAAACATTACGGAAAGGATCCGACCGCGACAGTCCTCAATGTTAGAGTAAAATCCTCTTTGTTTAGCCGGAAGCACAAGTCTCGTCTGAGGAGAAGTCTTGCATCAAAATCTCGTGAGATGTGAGTTGTTGCAGGAAGATGACTGTAGAGAAGTGAGTGAGAGTTGGAGAGAGGAGTTTGGAGTTTACCGAGAGGGACTGCCCTCAAGACTTTATTTCCAAAGTCATTGCTGAATATTTAGCTGATTTTAACAGTCTAGATGAGTAACAACTCGCCTCCCGCGAGACTTCTCCTCTAACGAGACTTGTGCTTCCAGTTAAACAAAGAGGATTTTACTCTAACAATGAGGACCATTGCTGTCACTTAGAGTAACAATCTCAGCCTGTGAGTGGTTAAAAAAAACCCTCAGGATTACGTTGCAGCCGTGTCGTGGCTATTGGCTGAGACTATTTACTGGACCAATTCCAAGACCTTTGTTAAGTATGAATCGTTTACACATCCAAATATATAAACATAAGGCCCAGGTTTAAAAATACCTGAGTTCCCTGGTTCCCTAACCCTAACCCTAATAATGAAAAGGCAACCAGATGAACTGATAAACGATCCATATAAAAGATCCACAAGGCCTGACGTGCGCTGGATTATTTACACAGTATTATCATATGTGTATTATTAACATGATATAAATATTACATTTTTCCTTAATAACAGTAGATCGCGACACCCTTATCCTGTGCTTATGAAGCTACAGCAAGCAGCCGGTTAGCTTAGCTTAGATGTAAGCGGGCTGTAAAAGGGGAAACTGCTAGCCTGGCTCTCTTAAAAGGTTACCAGCAACTCTGATGTTTACCAATTAACACCTTAAATCATGTGTTTAATCTGTACAAATAATAGTCCCACAGCCTGTAATTATGCAACTTGTTTGGCTTTTGTACAGCTTAAACAAATGTTAATTATTGAGCTTTAGACGTGCTGGTAGGCAGATTTTTTTACTTTTTACTTGAGGAGAGCCAGGCAAGACGTTTCTGTTTCTTTGTGTTAAGCTAGGCTAACCAGCTGCCAACTGTAGCTGTATAATTACTTTACAGACAGGAGAGTGGTATTGATCTTGTCTAACTCTAAACAAGATAGTTAATAGCCGTATTCCCAAAATGTCAAACTAATTGTTTAACAGCCATCCTGTGAAAATGCACTTTTTTCGATTTGTATCGACATATTATATTTTTAGCCATTATCGAGCTGAGGATGTAAACGTCAGAATAAGGATAAACCAGGAAATCACTACAGTCTAATACAAATGCTATCTGTGATCAGTGGTGCCCTTTGAGCTGAAACAAGCTTACCTGTCCCAGGTTATAATTAAAGAACAATGACTTTGTTTTTATGCTCTACTTTTATGAATAAACATTTCAACATGTACATGTCTGTTTTTCAGTTTCATAGAAAAAGACTGAATGGATATAAAACAATTTACACAACATATATACAACTGAGTCTGCGTTGATACGCAGCGTTGCTTAACAGTTCGTCTCCTGTGGAAACCAGTTTGCTGCATTTATCCATGAGCATCCACCAGTTTGAAAACTGTCTCTGTTGAAGTCCTCAGGGTAACAGCCTTTTTGACCTTTTCATAGTTGCAGGTAGCTGTTAATCAAATAAAAAACATCCTCAGATATCTTCATTATATGTACATAATACATACATACACAAATGCACACACTAACTTCTCATCCACAGGTGCATCCAGTTCTTCATCCTGCTCTTAAACTTGGTCAGGCATTGGGGCTCAGAAATGGTCTTTGTCCACATCTTCCTCCCTTAATGTTTATGATGTAAACAAGGATCCTTACAGGATCTATCAGAAATCTCCCTTTGTGAATTTAAAATAGCGTGCCCAGCTGTAAGTCACCAAAGCAGTGGATGTGAAATTTTAGCGCTGCAGATAATACAGTAAACATTACGTAACAGGAACCTTTATTTGTTGCACATTCAAGGAGAGGAAGTCGTGGTTTGTGAAACTCGATCAGTGGATCTTCAAAATAATTCAGATCATAAACTTCCTCAGTTGTCATTGACCTTCTCTGTTCGAGAGCATAGTCTCGGCTGGAGAGAAGAAAGGCATTCTGGGGCTTGGGTATAGAGCACTCTCAAGTGTGATAAAGGTAAACCTGCATTCACAACCAAAGATTGCACAAGGACCTACAGTAAACATAGACATTGATGGAAAGACCTGGGTACAAATATGGCAATCAAATTTTCAGTTTGTAATAGGAGGAAGGAAACTAGACTACTACAACACCTGCAGATTTCTCCCCAGCTTAGCCATAAAAAAAGTGTAACGCCGAGGCTTTATTCACTGTGACTTGTAAATATATAGATGCCTATTGGAAAAACAGCGGATAGAATATGGCTAATTCTTGTTAATGAATTAACCCCACGTGGCTATTGTTTGGGCCCCACAGCCTAGAAGTGTATATTCTAAAACATGTATCCTTAGTTTTTGAAAAATTATATTGCTGATATGGATAGACTGCAAGCCTCCAACAATAGCTTTTGATTTAATACCTATAGAATATTTGACATACAGGGCTAAGTGTATGATTAAGGTTCTCTGTGAGAATTGGTCCCCGTTCTGAGAATATATTAGGACTAGACTGGCAGCCATTGTGTTAAAGGGTCTGGTAGATCACAATTAGAAAACCACACAATGTATCAAAGCATACCTGATTTGCTATGGTGTCAGTTGCACTGATGATGTAAGAGCTGAAGTGTTTCTGTACTGTACAGGGATGCAAGACCTGGATGTTGTCTCTAATGGCAGTAAACCTTGAACTGCAACATCCCTAGTTCGCGTGTGACCGGGGGAATCTTTACTCCATGACATTCACCATGTCTCTCCACTGTCACCTATCTAAGCATGAGGCATAAAATTCCTCCAAAATTATTTAGAAACATCCCAATTATTACATGGTTAGGATAAAAACACCAAAAACTCACAATCCAGCGGCAAAAAATAATCAAAGTTTGGATCGTTCTTGGGGCT
>JBBPCS010017307.1:0-26674 GCA_037974645.1 Hollardia meadi | reverse complement strand
GCTGGGACAGGCTCCGGTACCCCGTGCTTCAGTTAGCTTACATACACTTCGCTAGCCTAGCGCTAGCTATTGTTAACTATCTTAACTAACGTTAAAACTCGAATTCATAATAATTTGGGCATGTCCTGACTGACTGTTATGTACTATGTTGTAGTTAGCTGACCACCTAAGAGCTAGCCTGCTTAATAGCTAACCTGTGGAAGCAGGTGATGGTGTTAATTCCGCCGGTGTCCTCGATGTTTCACCCGCCGGCTCTCGTACTGCTGCTGGCGGAGAGTCTTCAGCCACCCTGGGCTCGACGGCTTCGGGGCTTGCGGCTTTGAAATATCCCGTTAGCTTAGGCTTTCTACTTAATAGCTGTGACTCATACTGCAATTCCTCTCTCTGATTTTTGCGTTTTTTAGCTCCACTTTCACACTTTTTTTCAGACATATTTGTAACGGTAGCTTTTGAAGGAAATTTCAAACTGCCATGCACAAATACAGTTGAAGAACAGCAACTCATTCATTGGACAATAAAAACTCGTAGTAATATATTTACCAATCACAGTGGCTTTTATTTATTTATTTCAAGGTATTAACCCCTCTCCCCTCCTCTCCTCCCCAAGCCCCTCACACACAAAAGTCAAGCATATTGTAACATCCCTTAATGAACAGCCACAAGACGAACGGTGGTTTTGCTGCACTTTAATTCGAACAAAACACACAGGCTTTTTCTCCTTGTTATTTTTTTTTCCGAGCCCCGGTAAGCCCCTGCATTAAAACGGCGCTGGTTACACCACTAATAGCAACTGTTTTATTAAAAAATGTATATAAAAAAAGGGTGCCACGTCAGACTAGCTAGCTAACATTACATGGTGACATGAGTCCTTCACCAACACGACATACAAAACTACAGCTATGACAAAAGAATAAAAAATATCTTAACCTTACACAAGTGAGGAACAGGCTTATCATGAGCTAAACTGTTAGGATTAGTCACATTTATACATAGCACGTTACATTAGCTAGCTAGCTACGAACCGAACCTAAGGTTGTCTGTGCAAGCTAACATTAACGTTACACTCACTGGTCCCCATTCAGCCCGCACTAGCATGGCAGTCATGGCAGAGTGACCGCATGTCTAACCTAGACAAATTGAGCTTCTCATCCCCAAATAACGTTACAAATCCAGTGTAATTTACCTTTTTATTTTAGCTAACGTCAATTAAAGTACAAACACACACACATTACACGCTTGGTAATAACACAAAAAATGTGTCAGCTAACAACACATTTGTATTAAGAGTGTATTTAGTCCACCGAATGATACGTGTTGCCTGGCTTCAACCTGTTCTACCATCACCCTGATTTCGTCTTTGTTTAATTTTGTCTTTTGGTCCGTCGCAGTTCCTGACTAACCTCTTATTTGTGCTGTATTATATGATGGGGAAATCTCAAGGCAGGTGCCGTCAATTTAAGTTAATTTGAGATTTATAGATCACAGAGGCATACATTACAAATGGGATATTATAAATGAGGATGCAGGTCAGCAACATTGGCAACATCAGCAATGGTGGGCAGGCACAAAAAGATGCTGAGAATCACGAAAAAAAATAGTACATTTGTGTCCATGTAGCCTACATGAATATTCTAGATTATATTTTGTGACTATTTGACGAACTGCCGTGATACTATGTTGGTAGTTTTTGTTTCTAAGCCTAACCAAACTGTGCTGTCACAATGCTAATGGTCAAAAAACTCATAATACGTGAAGTGTTTCTCAGCTAGCTTTTATTTAACTCACCCACAGAGCCCTGCATGTGCAAAACTGAAGAAAGAAACTGAGAAACTGTTGACAAATTTGATCTCTTATTTGTTCTCAATTGATACCATTCTCATGTCTGTATGTTAGAGTCAGGATTAGCTTAGCTGTTCACTCCCCCTGCTGTTTGTCAAAAATACAGTATGTAGGCTCATTGCCTGTAAAATCACAAATATGTTAGCTAGCTGAGATAGCTATTGATCCCCACATCTAACTCTTGGTAAGTTAGCGCTGATTTTATGAAGCATGTAAGGTGGCACATGAAAAACATCTTGCTGCGCAAAGCCCGGAGACATTTTGCAGTACATCGATCCATTGTTTGTCATAGAAACAGGCTTAAAACAATGGGGTCATGTTAAGTTATTAGTAACGCTGAGTTCATTTTATCATGCAAGCATGTCAGACACAGAAAGATCAAGAGACGTACCACCAAATTGAGGGCTGATTTAGAAGATACTGGAGCCAAGCATGCCTTTTCACTACGGGGATTGTATGGATTTGACTTGACAGGGTAAGTTTCTCAATTATCAATAGATTTCCTGGCTTCTACCTTTTCAATCCCAGACCTCAGTAATTAGCTCACTTTGTCACCACATTGCTCCAGACAATAGAAAAAAAAGGTTTTATACTCTTCAACTCTTTAAGTCTCAGCTGGATGGTTTAGTTCTTTACCAGAATGACACCACGTGGCCACACAGAGCTGCAAGGACTCAGATGTTGGGATCAAGAACAGAACCTGGTACACGAACTGAAGCAAAATGACAGTGAGCTCCTCTAATCCTCTGTGCTAATCCACCTCTACCAAAGCCAACTTGCCCGCTTTTAGCAGAGGTGCATCGCTTGCCAGAACACCTGATTCAGCAGGCACATTAGCCAAATGGCTGAAATCTACAGAATACAATTTGGAGAACATCCTATTATATTGTGATAATAAAAGACATGAACTGGTTCCAGGAATGTGCAGACATGCACTGTATTCAGTGACAGCTTTGTGAGCAATTTTTAGTAGCATTAAACTGTTTATAATATCTCTGATAATTTTCTATGGAATTCTCTCTGTGGTGATGGAAAGAGAAAGTTTATGTTCACAGTCTTCGCCAACGTGACTTCATGGGATGGCGTATGATTAGCACACCACTTTTAAAGTCATTTTGTGTAAGAAATGACAACGTCAGGTGACTTCGGTGATATTTGTTGTCTTATGTAGTCACATGATCTACGGTCGCAGTTTGGTTAAGTTTAAGTTTAAGACAAAACGAGGTCATTTAGGTTTAGGGGGAAAAAACCCCATCATAGTTTGGGTTAGGATTAGTAAGTTCAAAACATTGTGTAACTTAACTTACGGACAAGAATTAACACTGGTCAATATCAAGTTTTGGTTTCACACGGGACACAAACCCCTGTCTCCTGGGTCAGGGTCAACTGCTTGTTGGACCCATCAACAACCCCAACCTCCTCCAACTGCAGACATTGTGGACTTTCTCACATTTTGTACTACGTCACCTTTCATTGTTTTGTCTATCACATTTGTGCCTGAAAATTCATTAGAAAAGCTTAAGGCAGACAGCATTGAAATACGACACGTGAAAAGCATAAAGTAATTTTTGCTAACACGCAAAATGACTTAAGACACAGGCATGTTATTCATACACCAGGCTGACTACAGTACCATAAAGGCTTATGGAGTAATACAGGTTGCAAAATGCATTTTATGTCTATGTAAATAAGCCTATATGCGTTTCATAAACACATTTTTAACTGTCTCCGCTTTCTCCCACTTTACATTACAGCACTGCATCTCCATTGCATCTGTTTTCCATTCAGCATCATAATCTCTGCTCTAAATGTATAGCATGCTTGTGATGATCTTAGATCTACTTATTGCAATGCAGGGTTTTATTCCCAGGATTGTAATGCTGACTGATGGAGAATGGTTTCACTTTGCAGAGGCAAGTCTTTGGCCTGTGAGCCTCTGATAACAAGAACACAAATTGACACAAAATTTAGTGACAAAATGTCTTTAAATAGAGTCAATTACAATTAAGTGATGGGTATTCTAAATTAGTGTCTGGGGAGAGATGGCTTGTAATTTGATTGATGGCATTTACTGAATGTGCATTGATGACTCTTTTGTGCAGACCTAATCTGTCACTGAAAGTGAAACAAAGCAAAGCTAAAACATGAAACATGATCGGGGACACTTCTTTTCTTTAAACAAAACATTGGGTACAATGAGAAATCATAATGAGCCAAGCATATCTGCCTGTCTGATATCTTCTAAAACAAAAGCTAAAGAGGTGAGGTTAAATTAAAATGATGGAGGTGGGACCTTCGCTGATGACTTTAGGTCGAAGAGAGTTGTTCTATTTGCCAGTTTTGGCTGCAGGACGGTATAAAAAAGACAATTTTCATTACCCCATTCAAACAGGTTCACAGCATCTAATACATGGTCTTTGGCTATAGTCTCAGACAGAAAAAAAAGGCTCCCAAGCTCCAGCTCATTCATTTTTGTGTTCCACCTAGGAGCATAGTGATGAGAGTAATAGCATCTGCAACACATGGACTTCTTAACTCGGTATTGGAGATTTGATTAACTTCTATCTGCCCTTTGGGTCTGAGCTGCCTGAGGCTGCAATCACGCTCAAAGCTTTCATGCTCAGCTCCAAATGACTTATAATAATCTCCTTATGTGTTTTATTGTGTTTTTGGTTGGCTGTACATTTCCATTACTTGATGTAACATGTATTGCAAACACATTTTTTTACACACGACCGCAGAGGGGAATGTATTTACTATTTATTTATGAGATGTGTCAGGAAGGGAACTACTTAATTTTTAAGATATGAGCTGCAAATTTGATGAGATGAGCTGGAGATCAGAATGAAAATACTCCCATGCAGCTCTGACTGCCCAAAGAGATTACACCATGGGTTTTCAAAGGGCCCTTGAGGGGGTTCCAGCTGGTCCCCAGCAGAAAGGGGAAAAAGTTGTATTTTCACTGTAAGTCCATCAATAAGTGAGACAATGGCAGAATGAGTGACAGTTTTGTCATGAAACATCTAAAAGCAAAATTCATATCAGATGGGGGAAGCTAAATTGTGTCAGTTTAGGGGTCCGTGATGCGAAAAACTTTCGGAACCACTGGATTAGACAATAACATCTGTAGCCACGTGTCAAAGTCAAACTGGCTGCGGTGTAAACACAGAAGAATCCATCAGCACCGCCTTTGAGAGTGATGCTGGAGTTGGGGGTGCAAAGAGAAACTCACAATGTGAGTGTGATAAATGTACATACATTTACATGCATTTACATACTGTACACATCGCGTTCTTCGAAGCAGCCACAGCAGTCGCTTAGATCACTGTACTCAAGCATGAAAAGATCTATTATCATGTCTTTAGCCAGTAAAAAATGTCTCTACTTGATTACTACATGGTGGCAGTGATTAAAACTAAGATTAAAAATAACTGATGGAAACTGAGTCATGATCACTCTGGTCATTTTGATTGAATGAAATTCAAGTCATCTGAAACACCTTAATTTTCTGGTATGCATCAGACCTTTTTTTTGTGCAACAACTGTCACTTCACAAAAGGGAACAATGATAGGCTACACATGATAACAACAAAGAAATGTGTTGTACCCTTTCCCAAACACTGGCAGGCAATGTACTTCCATGTTTTGACAGAAGATTTTTATCACGCCTAAAGGAGCAGAGAGCACTCTCAAAAGAAAAATGACAGCATCAACAGTAAATGACAAAGCCCTCTAGCGGCCATTGAGCTGACTCGGGAGCAAAGTCTGCAGAGGGAGGAGGTTGATTAGAGAGACCATGGTTTTCTTCTTGTTTCCTATACTGACAGTCAGCATTGGTTTCTTTTTAACAGTGACCGTTACCCAAACTTAATCAAGTGGCCATGTTAACCGAAACCATTCACTAATCCCAACCAAGTCATTATTGTACCTATACCTAATTAAAACTAAACCATATGGTGTCAGATCAGAAAACTGCAGTGATTTGTAACTGTTCTGGAAGGTGCTGCTGAATGAAGCATTCCTGCCTACGGGGATGTCATCAAAAAATGCGATCATTTGAGTTTTCTGGTTTAATATGCGGGATTAGTGCAGCCAAACCTGTCTCCTAGAGATGGTATGGCACAGATTTTTTTTCCCCTATTAAGTTTGTAATGAAAAATGCAGCATAGAGCCTAAACATGGCCACAAAAATGTTTAATAATGCAGCAGTCACTACGAGCAGCTATTGAATTGCAAAGTGAAATATTTTGAGGCAGTGTCAGGCTGTCTGAGGGGATGGGGTGAAAAAAATAATAAGGGCACCAGCGTGCAGGAAGTCAGGTTGCATTTATGGGTGAAACAGTTACAAACCCTGTTTAAAATAAAAAAAAATATTAATATTGTTTTATTATGTGGCTCAGATGTTATAACTACGACACTTAAGAATTATTGATTGGGAGCTCGGAACCATTTAGAGGCATATGGAGGCCAACTAATATGGCACTGCATCACATTTTCCCCACTGGAAGGACAGCCTAGAGGGAAATTTTTCATCATCTTTATCATGTATAAAAATTTTTCGCTTCTTGCCAGACATGTTAGCTGATGTCCTCGTTATAGTGACTGAAAATGTCGGTATTCCTTCACAGATTTGTTGCTGCAAATCAGTCAGACATGGAATTTCTAGGAGTAAAGAACTATTTTGACCTTCTTTTATTGAGTATTTCATATTTTTTCTCCATTACATTTATTTGATAGCTTTAGTAACTAGTTACTTTGCACATTTATATTATTAACACAAAATACAAGATAAGTAATACACTATGATATGACTATTACAGGTTAAGCTACACAGCGGTACATACAATATCTGAAATCCACCTTTACCAGCAGCAACATTTGAGTAATGTACACATTTGTGATCATTATGATCCAGTAATAAAATATATATGATTCTGAGATGAGCCATTCTGAGTAGTGAATACTTTTACTTTTACACTACATTATTGCTATTATGCTATTATTTTTACTCAACTAAAAGATCGGAATAATTCCTCCACCAGTCAGCACCCATACTTCCCACTTTTCTCACTTGGGCTTCGACATGCTGCGTTTCTGAAGGAACTTGCTTGCTAACACAACCATTTCAGTTAGATTCCGTTAAACCATGAGAGAAAAACAGAACTGAAAATCGCTGATAATGACGATGACCTGACCACATGGTAGCGTTGCATCACAAAGCTGCAAGCTTATGCAATGAGACTGATTGTAACGTAAATTCAAGAAGCCTGCAAGCCGCTGTCCTCCTCGGTCTTCTTGTTTTTGCTGCTGCCACTGTGTTGTAACTCTCCATTCTTTAATGATTCATGAGAGGCCTTTCTCAACCAACTGAAGCTATTAGGATTTCGCCACCGGGCTGGGCATGTGGTTCTGCACTTGTCTTGCTGTCTATAAAGAGACTGATATTACCAGCTCTAATTTTAATAGCTCTGATGAGCAAATAAACAGCTCAGGGTGAAGTCTAACCTGCAGCCTTCTCCAGACAAAACATTAGGTCAGCATGATGTAAATGTGAATCACCGCCAGATTTCATCTTTGCAGTGATACCCATTTATATTTAGAGAAGTTTTTTAATAACAGCTGCCGTGCTGTGACTATTTAGAAATGCAAAGTGTGAATAGACCTCACTTCCATATTAATTTCACATTTGCTGTCAGAGTCACTCTTCTGTCTGGATCCTGAACGAGCGGCGAGGGAAAAGAGAGGAGTGATGTGAGGAAGGCATGACAAGGCATGCAATCACGGTGAAATGTTTAGCCAATAACATCACACAAAGCGGCAAAAGACTCCCTAATGGCCACTTTATGTGACATCAATACGCTCATCTCCTCATGAGATCGGATACAGAGTGTAACGCTCTACTTTTGAAACAACCCCGAGCTCACAATGCTGCCACATGGATTTAAAATAAAATTATTGCATCAGCACTTCACAGGACAGCTGAATTTGAAAAAACCTTGAGCAGAAAATGTAGAGTTGACTGTGTGCTTTTGGTAAAATGCACCTTAGAAAGAAGATCTCCAGAACAATAAGTAATATTTGATTTTAAAGGGTTAATACCACACGGTGTACATTGTTTGTGACTGCATACAACTTTAATATTGAAAGCCAACCTTCCAAGGTCTTATAATGGAAGAACTTCTAGAAACACTTTGAAGGACTTAAGTACTTTGAAGCCATGAGAGTCTTTCAAGAGAGCATATAGAGAGCACAAGGACCTAACCACAAAATGTGCTCTATCTTACAAAGAGACAGAAATGTGAGACAGAACCTGCATACTAGCTAACCCCATGAAATTTAAACAGCGGCTGATAGTGTGGATGCTGGCAATTATGGCTCTCATTTCTCAGTTTTATTACAAACAGCAGAATGTTTTCTTGTCATCTCAATTTAAGGAGTATTGGAAGGAATGCAGGACAACGTTGTGCTTTGCCCCCTTTTCAACGGTGATCTCTCCTGACGGCCGTGCTGATGAGCTGCATCGATGATGGATATGTAGATCTGTCTTTAGCTCTGCTCTTAATGTGCGGCCTCAAATCACCAGGTGGAAATGGATGGATGTGAGGTGTTGATGATGAGCATTTTCTGAATGCAGACCCCTATTATGGGCTGAGAATGGGACTGCAAATAACAATTTGAAATACAGGTAGCTTGAACAAGCTGCTGCATCAAGCAAAGCCTTTAGTGCACCTGGAAAATCCACTTTATTTTCTCTTCGTATATAAGAATAAATGTGTGGAGATGGTGTGAGATTCTAATATTTGTGTGTAAATACACCAAAATATGTCAGAAACAACAAGCAGGGTTCGGTGGCCAGTTCAATCTAGCAGGCTTTGACAGAGGAGGAGACAGCATCTCTAATGCAGGGAGCTCTTTTGAAAAAGCACATTTTCTGTTCCATGCACTGTGAAAGACGGAAGCTAGCTGATGAAAAGAACAGTAAATTGGGAGAAAGTTGATGATGCTGCTTGTAGCTTGGAAAATTGGTTGTAAAAATCAGTAAGTAGCTATTCAATGAAGTGTGTGTGTTCTTTCATTTGGTCGAGGCATTTCTTCATCAAAGGACATATGGAGTAGATATGTTGGGTTTTAGTATGCTTCTTAATGCATCTCCCATGGACTTCAAGAGAACTGGCAAAAAGTCTGGCACCAAGCAGAGACAACATAGTATAAAGGCAGTGCGTCAAATAGTTTTGAAATATAATGCAACTAATCCAACTGGTGATGGGGTTGGTGGATGGGTCAAAAAGTAGTGGACTTTGACTCAGGAGACTGGGGTTTGCGTTCTGTGGGAAACCGAAAGTTGATGTTGGCCGGTGTAAATTCATGTCTGTGAGTATGTACATAACATAACTATACTGATTTTAACCCCAACCATGATTTTTTTTCCCTCCTCAACCTAACCAAGTTCTTTTTATGCCTAAACTTAACCAAACTGCGTCCGTAGGTCATGTGACTAAGACAACAAATGAAGAAAATCACCTGACGTTGTCGTTTCCTGCTTGCCTAAAATGTGGACGATGTGAAATGACTCACAGGAAGCTTAAAATGCATGTGAAATGGCACACAAAATGACCTTAAAAGTGGCGGGCTATTCATACACCATACCATGATATCAAGTAGTACATTTGTTTACTGCACTGGACTCGCTTGGAGGTGGTTGGGATAGATGGTGGGAGTAGGAATTCCAGGACTTTCACACCAGAAAGCAGGGTTCAAATCCCGTCTTTGCTTAGATTTAGGGAACAAAAGCACTTTGCTAAAGGTTAGAGAAAGATCCTGATGTCGGTTATATGTTAATAAAACTGACAACATTAAATCTTTAGGATTTGTATACATGTTCCATTTTTAACTCCTGCTGACTGTCTTGAAATAAATGAGCCCAAGTGAGTTCATGCCCATGTACTTAAAACCTAATTTCATCCCTATATTTGATGAACTGCCATGACACTGGGTTGGCAAAAACAATGATATGATGACATAATGACCCTTCCTTCTGTTTTAGTTTCCTTGAGGGTGGCATCATTAACTGATCTCTCAATCAGACAAAGGTCCTTTTACCATGCAATAAAGAAACATTAATTGTAAAATAAAATGATCCCGTTGTTTGATAGATGTTTCGTGATTACCCTTTGATCTCCAAATATAAAATAATTCTGTAACCTGATCAAAGGCACAAAGAGCAACTAAAGCTTGTTATCCAACCCAGTCCCTCAGAAATTTCCTTTATATACTACTAATTTGCAAATTTATTCTGAGACAAAAGTGAATTAAATTTTTATTAAATCATGACATAAAATAAAGAGGAAATGTCTTTGCCAAGCAAAATGTTTACTGAATGAGGCAACAATGAAGTTTCCAGGAAAATGTCTAGAAAATAGGTTTGTGTTATCACTGAGGATTAAATGCAGGAAGGCCTGTAGACTCAACAGGGCAAATTATACAAGATACGAATGCTAATTGAAGGAAGGTTATCTGTAAACTAAAATTCAGATATTCATATATTCATATTATCTGTCATCATGGACAGTTTAATCCATCATTGTGGGAAAACACTGTTGGCCCTAACCTGAAATCATGAAAACCAAGGCTGACACATACTGTATCTGCAATGTCATCAAGAGAGCCTCTGAAGTTGGTCAGAGAGGGAGAGACTGTAAATACTATGACAGCACCTGGGATGATTCTCCTGTGATGTTGATACATTTTTTAGCAAACTGCACACATTTGAATCTGCCAGCTCCTCTGAGATCAGGCTCTATAATCCTCTGTGAAATATCTAACCGTGACTTGGGCTGCCATGAAATAAACGTAATTTTCCTAAAAATGCTTTAAACAAGAGCCTACATTTGGAGGTGCAAAGCCGATCGCTCTGTCCTGTTTTGATTTTGCTTTGAGAATTTGAATCCTTAAGAAATGGATTTACATTTTAATGTATTACAGTGTGTCACTTATCTTTATAGTAGGTTTTCTTTTTATTAATATTATCAAGTATTCCACCTGTTATTATGACATTAATCAAGTATTAAAACATCCTGTTCTTTTAAGAACATATACAGTATGCATTTATTTTAAAGCAGTTGAATAAATTACAAAGATAATCCACAGACCTTGTTGTGAGCAGTTTCATTTAGGAACAGTTTCCTTTCCGTATCACCGTGCAGAAGGTAGCGTGCATCTACTCACAGACGAGAGGCTAGCTAACTAAGCTAGCTAACTCACCTAGCTAACGTCACAAGCAAGAGCCTCTTGTCCATGATGCACGTTTGATATGTGGTGATACGGTGTAGTTTGTACCTCAAGTGAAGTACCATCTAGTTCCATTATGGTAAATGGACTTGCATTTATATAGTGCTTTTCAAATCTACCAACTCCTCAAAGTGCTTTACAACACTTTTCACAATTACTCATTCACACATACACTCACACACCGATGGCTATGCCTTCGTCAGCAATTTGGGGTTCAATATCTTGCCCAAGGATACTTCGACACACTGACTGCGGGGGTTTGGGGATCAAACCACCGATCCTCCGATCGGTGGATGACCACTCTACCGACTGAGCCTTTCCTTATATTGGAAAAAAGGCAGACCTCTCTACAGCTGATGTGCTTGATCTGCAAGGGTGTTTGGGCAGATGGTTTGTGTCAAGTGGCATCCACATGAATGCCAGGATCCAGGGTTTCTCAGCAGAATATTGCTCTGTAGCAAGATGATCAATGTTATTCATTTCAACTGTCACTGGTTTTAATGTTGTGGCTGATCAGTGTATAGTCCTGTGTCACGTTCACTCATTGCAAGTTCGTTGTAGTACATTGTGTTTCATGTTCTAGTGTCTCATGTTCTTGCCTGCCCTTTTGGACCTGGATACTTGATGCCTGTTTCTGCAGATTTTGGATTTTTGCCTTGTCCCTTGGGTTTCTTTGCCTTGTCAGACACTTCTCCTGGTTTTTACCCTTGCTTGCCTGACCAGCCGTAAGCATGTTGTTTTGTATGATTTAACCAATGAGCTCCATTATACTCTGCCTCGAGTGTTGTTCCTGCATCTGAGTCCTCCAATTCCTCATGTGTAACACATATAGTATATCAATGTAGGCAGAGCCTCTTCTGGCCATTTCAGACATTTACAGATGCCCCATGCATCAATTATTGTATTTACAACAATATAACCATAAAATATTATGAAAGTAACCAAGCACAGAGATGGAGTGAAAACTACACAGTCTTGAATCTGCTCCCACATCAGCAGCAGTGCCTTGTTTGGCACTCTCCAAAAATGTCCTCAACACAGCACTAAATGACCAACATAAAGCTGCAGGGGACTGGTAGATTTACTGATTTGATATTACCAGTTGCTCAACAATTAGTAATTTAATTTCGACAGAGAGAGAGAGAGCGAGGGAGAGAGAGAGAGAGAGAGATGAGAATGGGTGAGTAACATAAGCTATTCTTCCTGATTTAATTTACACTAAGCTTCATGTGTTGAGTGTTCCAATTTTCAAAACACAAAGTACATCTCCTAAGCTTTACATGTATGAAGGCATAAAAGTTCTGTAATGTGTGTCTGACATGTTTTTTTCATTAAAAGAAAGTATAATTAAATCCTTAAAATGACACCCATTCTCTCTGCCTCATTAAAAATTCCAGAATATATGAATATGTTAATATTTTTCATTTCACAAGTTTAACTGCTGGACACAAAATGCCCCCATTCTCAGTGTATGTGCACTGGAGGCTTCAGGTTTCCACATCACCCTTGTGCATGCTGAATATTGGACCAGGATTGGCTTCCTATTTGTAATGTCACAAATCAGGGGTCAGACTGTACATACACCAATCTGCTATAACATCATAACCACCTGCCTAATATTGTGTAGGTCCCCCTTTTGCTGCCAAAACAGCTCAGACCCGTCGAGGCATGGACTCCACAAGACCTCTGAAGGTGTGCTGTGGTATTGGCACCAAGACGTTAGCTGCAGATCCTTACTCCTGTTAGTTGCGAGGTGGGGCCTCCATGGATCGGACTTGTTTGTCCAGCACATCCCACAGATGCTCGATTGGATTGAGATCTGGGAGGCCAAGTCAACATCTTGAACTTGTTGTTGTGTTCATCAAACCATTCCTGAACCATTTTTGTAGTGTGGCGGGGCACATTATCCTGCTGAAAGAGGCCACTGCCATTTGGGAATACTGTTTCCATGAAGGGGTGTACTTGGTCTACAACAATATTTAGGTAGGTGGTACGTGTCAAAGTAACATCCAGAATGGCAGGACCCAAGTGTTCCAAGCAGAACATTGCCCAAAGCATCACACTGCCTCCGCCGGCTTGCCTTTCTTCCCATAGTGCATCCTGGTGCCATCTCTTCCCCAGGTAAGCGACACACACACACCCGGCCGTCCACATGATGTAAAAGAAAACGTGATTGATCAGACCAGGCCACCTTCTTCCATTGCTCCATGGTCCATTGTAGGCGCTTTCGGTTTCGGTGGACAGGGGTCAGCATGGGCACTCTGACTGGTCTGCGGCTACGCAGCCCCATACACAGCACGCTGCAATGCACTGTGTGTTCCGACACCTTTCTATCAGAACCATCATTGACTTTTTCAGCAATTTGTGCTACAGTAGCGCTTCTGTGGGATCGGAAAACATGGGCTAGCCTTCGCTTCCCACACACATCTATGAGCCTTGGGTGCCTATGACCCTGTCGCTGGTTCACTGGTCGTACTTCCTTAGACCACTTTTGGTAGGTACTAACCACTGCAGACTGGGAACACCCAATAAGACCTGCAGTTTTGGAGATGCTCTGACCCAGTCGTCTAGCCATCACAATTTGACCCTTGTCAAAGTCGCTCAGATCCTTATGCTTGCCCATTTTTCCTGCTTCCAACACACATCAACTTAGAGGACAAAATGTTCACTTAGTAACTACACTGCCTAATATATCCAACCCAATGGCAGGTGACATTATAACAAGATAAACACTGTTATTCACTTCATCTGTCAGTGGTTATAATGTAATGTGAAAAATTATGTTTTCTCCATTTTGCTTAGTGGATGAATTGCTGTTTCAGTGGAATCAGGGAACATTTGTAAAACGACACTGATAGCATGACCAGTCTAGGTCAGGAGGTGTGTTGCAGTAAAGTAAAAGAAGACTTTTTTTGTCACACAGCTGTTGTCACTTACCTGTACATTTATTTTATAAGACAGCATTGGGATCATAAATAGGCTAATGATTTGATCAGCACTGCAGTGTGGGAATGACTCCTGGTAGTTACTACTTACAGTACCATTGTCTGGTAGCAGAACATAAAAATAGCTTTACCTATATTGTTAGTTTGACCGTATTAGTTAAAACACAGTAAAGGTGATCACAGAGAGTAACAGCTCATTGTTGGTGTCGTCCCACTTACAGGCAAACATCAGATCTTCCAGAGCTCATGTTATCTCTCATCCCACTGTTAGATGAAGTCAAACTTCTTTGAAAATAACTTTTTCTCTCATTTTATTAGCTTTACAGACAAATACTTAGCAGATGCTTTCTAACTTTGAGGTGATTCAGTTTAAAAGTGCACAATTAGAGAAGAGGTGTGTTCAGACGTTACGACATTGAAAAATAGCATTGTTACCTTTCAAGCAAATGTATCAATAGGCTAAATTACACAAGGCCAAGTTGATTTTAGAGCAGCTAAAAGCAGCTGCCACCGTGTCTTGTCTGATACCTCAGTTTGGAGTCACTAGTCAGAAGGTTTTGGTAATATGCAAAGACTCTAAATCAAAGAATGATTAGCCATTCAATAGGCATTCTGCCTTCGAGTGTGTCATGTAGTTGTTAAGGCCATGGTTGAGGCGATTCTAGAATGCCTGGACAAAGACATGCTTTAAGAATACCTGTTTCCTAATCAAACGATTTAAAAAGGGCATGTCTTTTGATATTATATTTTTAGCAATATAGTTTTTGAGAATTGGTTGAGCTAGTCTATTTGACAGGGCTTCAATCACAAGAAAATCACTGAAATGGAACAGAAATCAACATGTTTTTTTTTACTGCACTCCTGTCATTATTCAACTGCCACTACCACTAACAACATTTGTACAAACCCCATTCGTTTCTCAATTTCTCAAAATGTGGCTGCAGCTTATTTGCACACTCACTAACTGACCCTACACTGTGTACATGTTGAAAAGAGGGTGAATACCATAAATGACCTCTGTATAGGGAATATTTTCATCTTTTACAGAACTTTCTAATCAATTTGGGTTGCCTAGCATACACCTGTTTCAGTTTTCTCACTTTTCCAATCTTCCCCCTGGACTTCCCTTAGCGTGGCCCATTACAGACATATTATATCCATTGTACACAACTTTTTTTAATCTGGTGATTTGGGCACTTTAATTTGAGTTTTGTGTGGGAAAAAACCTTGGCTTGGCACCAAAAGAGCATGGAAAATGGGAACATGTGCTCCATTTAGTGTACACTTTGATCAGCACACAATGGTTTAAATCAATGCTGAATTTAATTTAAAATGTATTACACCAATGCCAAATTGGCAAAAATGCCTTTTGAATCATAATGATGTTTGTATCAGATGCAACGGCTCTACCACCAATATACCTGTACATGCTTGGGTCAAGTCTCTAATTTTAACCCAACAATTACGCTATTCACAACCCATTTCGAGTGTTTTTGGCATGATTTTAATCTTTTGGTCAGCTTGCAATGGGCCTGGGTTTTCACTACTGTAAATATGGCTGGATGTCTTATTATTTTGAAATGGAAACATGCTTCATCTCCTAAATTTGAAGGTTAGATAGGACATAGCCCACTGAACTGTATCAAGCTTGTGAAAATTAAATACTTTACTATGGGCTGCCGAACATACATGTGGTGAAATCCTGTCACAGTCAGTCAAGGAATGGCAAAAGTGGCCATATTGACATCTAAGGTGTATTGATTAATTCACAATGTCACCTTGTGCATTGAGTAGCATGCAAGAAAATATTCCACCTTAAAAGTTGCCAGTAGCATGCCACTTATTTTAAAATTGTTTAATTATTAGCTAGCTAACATTAACTAGTAAAGATGAAAAGGCTGAAAGGCAGCAAATCCTTACATTCATCATTCACTCTTCTGATATTTCTTTATTTGTGATGCATTTGTAAAGAAACATTAAAAAGCTAGCCTGTTACATACGCCAGCCTGTGCTGCATCCTCAATACCAGCAGAGAATATAAGCTTGCTTAGCTACGTCTTCATAGCCTATTGGCTAGATGAGCTTCATCTCTGCCTGCACTGCATTTTTCCTCAGAAAGGATGTTTTGAATGTGGCTTAAATGTTCGGCACAAGTAAATGAAATAATTCAAAAGGCTACTTATAACCTACTACATCCATGATACCGCCCACTGACATAAATAAAGATGGACGACGCGTCTCCACTTCCTCCCATTGTACAAAAGCGAAGCCAAAATATCCGGGATACCAGCGTTTTCATCTTGCGCTGGTGACGTCATTCAGAGGCTGCGCAGTGGCGACCGGGCAGCGGAGCCGCGGTATCGAGTACCAGCCCATTCGCCAGCCTGCCCAATCACGAGCAGGGCTCAGCTGTCAATCATGACGTTTCACCCCATTTTTATAGCATCAAATACCTAATTAAAACCAAACTGAGCGGACAAATGAACACTTGAACATACATCAGCGTGATAAGAACTACCAAAAATGTCAGAAACCATCTTTGGGAAAAATTTATTTAAGGTGTACTTTGAGTTTTTAGTTTGGCCCATGTCCTACCTGGAATCATTGAGGAGGAGGGGTTGATGACCTATACTGCAGCCCACCACCAGGGGGCGATCTAGATATTTTGGCTTCACTTCCATCTTTAGTCAATGATACCACCTTATACTACTTAGTTAGATGTTTGGCTAACTATAACGTATTCTCAACATGATGGAACTATTCATAAAATCAGTTAAACACTCGCTTGTGTGGTCAGGTGATCAATGTATTTAAACTTGCCACTGTAGGAACAGTGGTTACATAACCTTAGAAATGATACATTAGTTACCCCTGTGCATGCACACATAAATGCCCATGAAAGGAAGTCAAAAAATAAGCACTACTTATATGTCTTTAAATCTGAGTCACATAGTAAAACATTTTTTTGTTTCATGCTGGTGCCTTTTTTATATTTTCGCCCCTGCCCCTCAGACAGCCTTAGTCCACCACTGATTTAAATGGTTTTAGCAGCATAAGCGCCCTGGATGCTGACAGTCTGGTGAATGAGGTGACCATTATTTGACATTTTGATATCCAAATGCTGACAAAGAAACCACTTTCAGGCCCTCCTAACTTGTTTTTCCTTACTGACATGAAAGGCCAGTCTTTAATGTGGGGCCTGCCTCCCCAAATCTTTCCGGTCCGGTCTTTCTCCTCCTTTTCCATGTATTATTCACGCTGCGACCAAAGAGCTCCGCCGGTTAGACACCGAGTGCTTGCTGACGTCAGCAAACTTATCCAGCAGCTGTAGAGGAGGCGAGCTGAGGAGGAGGAGGAGGAGGAGAGAACGAAGACCGCTGGATGTGGAGCTCTGAGGATCGTGTGCTGTTTTTTTTAAATCTACCTACGGGACTGTTCGGACTTCTTCTACTTCTTCTTCCAGTGTAAGTAAAGGCGTCCTGGTGTCTTTCCTGTTGGTGCGATTCCCTCCCCGCTGTGTGGAGTTGGCTGTCGAGTTTCTCGGCTGCTGACAAAACAATCTTTTGTGTGTTGGTGCAGCCGCCTGGGCGATACGTGGTTGCCGAAGTTGACATTGCTGCTGTGGACTACTTGGCATAATGTTTTCATTTTAGTGTTTCTTGACAGAACATGCCGCGTTTGTGTGTTCGTCTAAATTACACTCCAGACCTAACGGGAAACTTTGTTGCGCAAGTCCGTACAAGGTGGACTCTGCGCTGTCGAGTCTGTCTCTCTTCTTCGTGGTCGAAAATCTTCTGCTATTTTTCACTTTTGTCGCTAAGAAAATAACAATAAACAGGGTGAATTATCTGTGTGTCGCCCTCATCTGGACTCTGTTGTTCTGTTGTTGTCATTCGACTTTTCGCTTTTCGTGGAAAAAAAGAAAACAAAACTTGCGCTTTTTTTTCTCGTGACGTTACAATTGTTAGCACTGTAGTTAATGATGGCGGTAGCTTATAATAAGAAATCATATCTACGTATCTCGTCTGTATAAACGAGAAAACAATGCATCTATTTTTAGGCAGTGACCGAACATAAAATATCTTCTGAGTCTAGCTCATTTTTGATGTGTGTTTGTGTATGTGTGTGTGTACAGCCCTACAGTCTCCATATGGACTATGCATGTGTGTCTCTTTTATTATTTTCTCTGACAGCAGAGGCGTGTTAGATCAGTCATCAAAATGAACAAGGATCTAACGTTATTAAATGACATTTACCTGTCATCCTCACTTGTCAGATGCTCTGCCTACATTGTTGTTTTCCCATTGTGTGCTGTGATATATTAATAACTGGTATAAATAAACATCTGACAGTGTAGTACTTCTGATTTCTGGCTCACTTCTCATTTCATGGCTTACGACTCACCATTTTCCCTGGTTGTGAAATCGCAGGTTTTGCAGACTTGTTGAAGTCAGCAGTAACCATTGTTTCGCAAATGCACATTCTCAATCTCCAGTCTGCCTCTTTTTTCTTTTTTTTTAAAAGAGGTTGATCATTTTAACATCCACTGATCAAGCTCTGGATGTCTCTCAGCCACTGGTTGGAGTAACTGAATAGCTGCCCTCCTAGTGGCTCACACTGTAAATGCTGTGAAAATCAGTGCAAATTAGCCTTGAGGCTTCCACAAATTGTAATTCATGACAGCAGTTTTTCATAATCCTCGTGGTCTGCCAGGACTGTAACAAGGTCATTGTGGGGATCTGATTTCAAGCAGAGTCAAATAAAGGTTGCGAAAATAAATGACAAAGTCTTGTTCAGCTTAAGCACTCTTGGCCACTACCACCACCACGCTCTTGAGGCGTCTTCTGCTCATCACAAAGCATCAGAGTGTGGTTGAACTATATCAGCAGTGTGATATTGATGAGAAAATATGGATACACGTGAGTATCGCGATATAATGTTTTGTGAGAATGTATTACTTCTCCAAAACACTATTGATTTTTAAAAGTTAACATGCAAAGATTTGTGACAGTGGTCCATTTTGTATTGTGTTTAAACCCCTGACAGCTAGATGACAGTGTTGTAATCTGTTGAGAGCTCCCCAAAAGTAAAGCCAAAACATCTTGATCGCCCCCTGGTGGTGGGCTGCAGTATTGGTCATAAACCCCTCCCCCTTAATGATTTCAGGTAGGACATGGGCCAAACTAAAAACTCAAAGTAGCCTACACATGAAATAAATTTTTCCTGAAGATAGTTTCTGTCGTTTTAGGTAGTTCTTATCACGCTGATATATGTTCAAGTGTTCATTTTTCTGATCATTTTGGTTTTAATTACTTAGCCTATTTAATGCTATAAAAACGGGGTGAAATGTCATGATTGACAGCTGAGCCCTGCTCGTGATTGGGCGGGCAGGTGTATGGGTGGGAACTTGATACTGCGGCCCCGCTGTCGCTCCTGCGCAGTCTCTGGCTCCGAATGACGTCAGCAGGGCAAGATGGCAGCGCTTGTATCCGGGATATTTTGGCTTAATTTTTGTACAGTGGGAGGAAGTGGAGACGCGTCGTCCATCTTTATTTGTCAATGCTTCCAACGTAATAACAAGCAGTTAGCTCATATCGCTAGTGTAAACACAAAGAGCACAGGCCTGTAAAACAATATTTACTGCAGTATATTGCCATATATTGAATCGTAACCCATGTATTGTGATACATATTGTATTGCCAGATTCTCGCCAATACACAGCCCTATTTGTAAACAGGTCTGCTGTTATTTGAGTCCAGATTCCATCAATCAGGGTGCATTTGAAATATAATGCACTTCTTCATTCCTTTTAGACGCAAATAGTGCTCCATATCCTAACATTGGGTAATATTTTAAAGCTGGCTCAAGAAGCAGGCAAAAAAATTCCTGTGAAATGTGTGTAATTTAGTATTGTTTGAGAATATACTGTAATAGACACAAACAAGTCAGATTTAGGTTTCACGGGGCACGTTTAAATACCGTAGCATTTGTGTATGCGCAGGTGGAAAGGGACATATTTTTAGTCCATCTGGCCTTAAGTGATTGTTAACCCTTTGATCTCTCAGCCTTTATTTACAGGCTTTTGGCATGGTGACTGCATGTCTTCGTTAGGCATGCCATATATTATCTTCAGCCATCATTTGGCTCGTTAGTGGCACTAAGTTGGATGAGTTGGATGTTTGGCTATGCAAAGGTTTTCAGCACATGGTTAATCTGTGTGAGAATGGATGGAGAGTGTCAGTGTTCAAAGGAACATCAAAAAGAACCATTTTGGTAGGACATTCTGTGCTGTAGTATTGTCAAAATGTGCTGGTATTGTATAAAACCACTGAACCACACCCACTCAAAGAACTAATTTTCTTTTTGGTCACCCATTTTGTTTGCCTTTTTAAATAATCATTAAAAATGAATATACTGTATGCGTTGGGTGATGTAAACAGGAAGTATAATGTCATGAAATGAGCTTTGTTTTAGCCTATATTTCATTCTGGTTGGCTGCTTCGGCTGACACTTCTTTGTATTGTAACTGTAATCATTATTGTACAATCAACGGGATCACTTTTGATTATGGTTTCTCTGCAAATTAATGGAGTCTATCCTCAGTGGACATCAGAGCTAACTAGTACTGCAAAGAACAAGAGAGTAAGTTGTGAGTGACCAACTTACTCAAGCAGGTGAGGGTGTGTTCAATGTATTTGTATCTTTAAGAGACTCTTAATATCCACAGACACTGGCTTTAAATAACACATAGTAGTAGGGATTCTGCCAGCAAGTCGGCTATTGGGGATGTTGAACACAATCAATCCCCTGCTGAGCTCAATCAGACATCCTGCCACGTCTTGTTATCAATGAAGGAAGGTTTTTTTAATAGTAGCTTCACTCATCATTACATATAGTATGTGGCCTTTGTTTGGTGATGATGGCACCTCTGCAAGTTGTTCTTGAAGCCCAATAAGCCTAAGATTTCGAGAAGAAATGAGTAGTCGATTAATCCATTTATTTTGATAATCAATTTGATTCAATCAACCTCCAAGCAAAAACAGTGGAAATATGCCAGATATTTTTCAGCCTGTCCAGTTAAAGGATTGACTGCTTTTCTTTGTCATGTCATTGTTAACTGAATATCTTCAAAACAAGACATTTGAACACTTCACCTTTAACTATTTTCAGACATTTTTAACGATTCTAATGATTATTTTCTTAATTGTAAAATTAATCAGCAGAGAACCTACTAATATTGAAAGCTATATTTTCGAGGGATGCACGATATACAACTACATATCGGATCGGTAAATTGTCGGCCAGATAATGGCTGAATTTATAGCCTTCATGATAATATGAAGCCAAATTGCTTTCATTGTCTCATACAGTGGGTTGTGGGTTGTACCTTTAAAGTTGGCTTGTGATCTGTCAATTCACACAAAGAAAAAGAAGGAGCAGAAGAAGAAGCACAGCACACTGTTGTCGCGCTCATGACATCAAACTGCTTCACCTAGGTAGAGCCCAGTGGTGTGGATGTTTTTTACAGTTTCACAGAAACTACATCTTAGCCTTTCTTACCTTCAGGTATGCACAAATTACAGTTTAAGAACTTCTTTTTAACGTACAAAAATGTAAAATGATCAGTTATCTTATCGGTATCGGCCATGAAATGCAGGTAGTAATTGGTATCAGCTGAAAATAATTCATAGCGTGCATCTAAACTAATTTCTTTGGACACGAGCGTAGGCTATTGGAGGGAAAGTCAGGGCGTCTCCAGTGTCTAACACACCTGGATGATGTGTGTTTCTATGAGGAAGTGTGATTTGGGATAATCTCGGGGTGTAATGGTTGTGTATTGTGCCGAACCGTCACAGTATAGGAGTCACCGCTCGGTGCACGTAACTGCACGCAGACCACAGGGTATGTAGATTGATGCACGTAATGCAGAATCTAAGTAAAGTGCGAGTTACGCCTGGGAACTTTTCGTCGGACGCTGTTAGCAACATGTGCTGAGGCTAGCGCAACAAGCTGATTGGCGTGCAAGTCAGTCATTCTATGCCACTGAGCACTAAAGAAAGCTGGAAGCGGGAATCTTTTAAATTATCTGTTTGGGGAAAATTTAGGTTCCTGGTCAGCTACAACAGCAATGGAGACAGAATTGTGGATAAGACAAGGATGATGTTAATGTTGCTCCCCTGTTGTAGGGTATGTGACTGGAAACATATCGAACATACTAACACACACTTATGTCTTTATGCATTTGTTTAGGACTCAGAACCGTGACTGCTGTGTACCTTTACACCCTTCATTTGTGCTGCATTTAATTTATTTAGACATTATGTAGTGTTTTCTTCAAGAATGAAGCTGCCTCTCATGTTTGCTGAATAGACTTACGGGTGTAGTCAGCTTGTCAGATTGTGTTTAACTGACCCCAGCCTCCATGTTTATCGGTCAGTATGTCTGCAAGACTATGTGATCTTGCAATGTAGTGATTCTGTTTATGGTAATGAAATTCGCACATTGATTGACGTGTGAGAAATGACTACATCTGAGCACATTTTTGTCAATAGTTAAGAAAACCAGCGCTTGGCCACTGTAATGTTGACAGCACTCATGTTTACCACTCAGTGCCTGCCTTCAGAGGGTTCAGCAGACACTTCATCTATCAGTGCAAGATCACACAGTGACTGATAACATCATTACTCTCAGCCCATGCTGCCCGTTCCTCACTGTCACCAAAAAGCTCTCTTATGGCAAGTTCATCTTTCCACCCAGAGCTGTTTGTTGTCAGATTGCTGGAAAGCTGAAGTGACTTCAGCCTCATGCTTAGTCGGAAGCATCAAAAGAGCTTTTCGTCCTCTGTGACTACTGCAGCTGTTACCTCTGGAATCAAACCTGAGCAGGAAGATTACATGGCTGCTTATTACTGGCTCAGTTTTCTTATCATCATCATGTCTGTGTCAGATCCAGATCCTTCTTATAGGCTAATACCACACCAGTGACTCGACTGAGTCAGGATAATTGATATTTTTGTCTTGCAGGGCTAAGGTGTTGACTCCCACAAATGTCAAAGCCTTCTGTCTCGCCATCTCTGTGATTGAATTAATCCTCTCAGCATTTATTATACATCTCAATTAATCATTGGCTTTTGCAAATGAGGCAGCTGAGCGAGCCTTGGGTCTATGCTACTGTCTGGTTTCCATACACGTGTCTCATTTCTTTTGTCTTGCTTTTTTCTTTTTGTCAAATCGAGGATGCTTTCCAGCACAAATGGATCCTCTTTGTTGTTCATATGATGTGTCATTCTGAAAGTGTGCTCAGAAGCACAAGGAGAAAAAAATTTATTAGCATAGCTAAAGTCCCAGGCACTTAAAAGGTATATTTTACATTCAGTGCTTTGATGTTTGAGCTGAAAATAACGCTTCAGTGCCATTTTCTTCAGCATAAATCATTTTAATAGAGCAAACCAAAAAGGTAGTGTAGTAATGATGGTTGGAAAAATTTATATGAAACATTACTGGACAGTTGTTTCAGTTCTCTTTCAATACAACACTCTAGTAAATCGGGGCTGGATTCATGCATAGCTATCGATTATTTAAGTAATCGAGTATTCTACCGATTATTCTGACGATTAATCGAGTAATCGGATAAGAAATACTAAAATACAAAAGAGAAAATACCATAAGGCAGGTCTCTTAAAATGAACAATTAATTGTTCATTGATTGCAGGGAATATGGTCAGCAGGTATCGAGCAACTCTTTAACATAGTAAATAAATGTACATTAGCCAGTTATGAACTAACAGAAAGTTCAGAATATAAGAGCCAAAGTCATCATGACATATTCTGTTGTTGATACATGATAGTTATTTACTAGTTGTACATTTGTACTGTTAGTTTTTGATGTGCAGTGTGTGTATTGCTCAATGTTATGACCGATGAAAAAGCTGATTAGTCAGCAGTCGGTGAAGGAAGGAGGTTTGGCTCGTTACAGCTCTTTGGACAGTTAATTTGGACTATTTGGATTACGCTTTGTGGAATATATTTTTGTGGATACTCCATTGGATTATATTTTTGTTCTACAGGAGGATTCTACTTTGTGAAACTTTACATTGTCTGTTGCTGGTTGGCTAGTTATGTTTTACAGTAGAAACACTATGCACTTTTCGTTATATTTCACCTTGAAATGATCCCAAACTTTGGACACTTGATGTTGTTGTCTTTTTCCTGGCTATTTTTGCCCTCTTTCTCCATTTTACAATCCATGCCATCACTTTACGTCCTGCGTCCATAGTGTTGTGTGTCAGTAATAATCATCCGTACGAAACGCAGTGCGCTGTAGTTATATGGATTAAACGGAGCCTCGATGCAAATTCTTTGCTTTGTTTACCGTGTTCTCATGTGAGAGCGACAGTTGGTGGCAGTAATGCTCATGACATTTTTATTGCACTAACTGAAGTGAGGCTGGTATTTTTATGCTCCTGTAACCTCCTAAAACCTTTAACACTTGAAATTATTGTTTTTTCATTTGGAACCTTCAGGGCCCGATCAGCCAGAGCGCAGTTTTTGCAGTCAGAAGCGTTTGTTTCAAGTTGTGTTCTGTGGGCAGTAAGCGAAAAAATAAAAAAAAATTGAGATTTATACACAAATTTCTGACACTTTATTGTGCAGTTTAAGTAAAATATTATTTTGGAATAGTTTGGTATAGTCTTTAGTATATTTTTTTGACATGGGTCTGTCATTTATTTGGCTTATCAGTACATAATCGACCAATCGAAATCTTAATCATGGATATCCTTATATTGGACAAAATGGAGGGCGTTGATGGCTCTACCAAAGTGAGTGCCTCTGGAGTCTTTTTAAAACAGGTGCTGAATAAATGATGTCTTCTTTACTTAGAGCATTACGTGGATTATAACCCAGGTGAATCTGGAATCACACTACTGCTTGTTATATTAACACAAAATTTGTACAGGTATAACATGTATTAAAAGTCTTGAGTGCAGGCCCATTTTCTAGTGGTGCTATTAGAACATGGGATTACAGAAATATACCTAAAGCGGGTACGAGCAGGTCTCACAGACATTTTCTTGTCTGGACAGCCGTTGGACTTCCTCCATTAAAAGGCCAAATGAGTCAAGGTAAATAAATCTTCCAAATAAGTGAAAGAAACAAGACGCTGGTCCTAATGAAAACTTTCAGGGTGATAAATGAACCACCTTATTGGCCTTGCTCGTAACATGCCACATTACAGACCTCAATGGCTTTTCTGTAAAATACTCCCCATAGGTGTCAGCACTTACTTCATCAGTAGCAAAGTAGTTTTCCACCCATGGTTGCAATATGGTTTTAGAGTTATGATCCAATTGAGTTCTTCACAGTTCCTGCTTATGCACAATAGAGTGTCAATCTCAGTGGTAGTACTTTGAAATGTCAGCTGCAAATATGGTCAAAGTTGAAATGTGCTGGGTGGCTAACCGAATTGTGTGGCATGGGAAGCAGTAGGTTTGTCAGCGCAGATTTGTTTTGCCACTGATCAGGTGTCTAAATCTTCATATATGCCTGATAAAGAATATATTCTTGTGGGGAGACACATTTGTTCCCACAGATTTTTACAAAGCTGTTACAGCACTATCCTTAAGTAATATATGGGTGGACAAAAAGGTACAAAGTAAGATGTTTGAGCATGTACTTCATGAACTATGTTCAGTGACGCAAATAAATTAGGAAGAAAAAGGGCAAGGAAACATCATCATCATGCTGAAACACACCTAAACCCAGTACCAGCTTTGCTTGTCAAACACTAGCTTGCATAATGCAATGAAAGTTTGTAGTCACCTTAATTCTAATCACAACAACATTATACATTATACACCAAAGAAATAAGTCTGTGCATTTTTTTTTAAAATTTGGATCTGGGTGAATGTAAACAGTAGGAACAAGATGGTGATGATAATATGATCGCATCTTCACATTAAACGTCCGACCTCTGGGAAACATTGTCCATCAACTTTGACTGTGTTTGAGCACCAAGCATCCTGAGCGAGAGTCCCTCGCTGTCGGCTCGGAACACTGTTCCTGACGTCGAGCTTGATCAACAGCTTGATCCAGGATGTTGTGGTGGAGACAGATCTCTGTGAAGATGTGGACATAAAAGTTTCTGATTTTCCATTGCTCGGTCAGCCTGAGTCCCATTTTGTCCATTTTCCTGTGACTGGACATTGGCCAGGAGCGGCCTTCAGTCCAAGCTGGGCTAGCATGGCTTCCAACCTGGATCTCTTTCCTCTCCTCCCGGGACGGTCCGGCTGGTCTGGCTGAACGGTCAGAAAGTGCTGTGGGCAGTGATTGCTCCAAAAAAATCTGCTGCTGTTAATCCAAACCCTGCGCCTTTTTGTCCAGTGCTGATGTGTTTATTTCTCTCATAGGTAACATGTGATTCAGAAATAAAGCTGAAAAAATAACAGATTGAAAACAAAAGTAGCAAGTTTGAAGGAGCTACCGGCCGCTCCACATGCATGTCCTGTCAAATACTGCTGTTGGGATGCAAGGTGACAACTAATAGATTAAATTTGGCTATCAGAAATAATTAATAATTATCAAAAATAATTATTAATTATATTA
>JBBPCS010017293.1:0-26678 GCA_037974645.1 Hollardia meadi | reverse complement strand
GTGTGTGTGTGTGTGTGTGTGTGTGTGTGTGTGTGTGTGTGTGTGTGTGTGTGTGTGTGTGTGTGTGTGTAGGAGACAGCATATGGAGAAAGATCGGTATAAGTGCTTGGGCTGGTGCCAGAGACAAATGTAGAGACAAATGTAGGGAGACTGCAAGGATATTCAAGTTACACAAACACACACACAAACGTAGGATCACAGATGGCCTCATATCCATCCAGTATCATCTTTGCACAGCTATTGCCAAAATACTTATTCATACTCTCCTCATGGAGAGTGTTTGATTTTCTGACAGACTGGCCCACAATATTTTTTTCTTTTCTTTTTAGAAATCATCTCCTTAGAACAAAATGTTTTAAAGTTCCTTTCACAGTTTTTTGTTTGATACTTCTTATTGTCCCCCCCACATTATGACATTACTACCAGCTGTGGTAACAAGCCTCTAGTTTGGGATTCTTCAAAAAATATTCATTCATCATTATATTTAAAAATCTTTTTTTCACTTGTGTCTCTGAAAATCCTGCATATATTTAAAGACACAACTGATCTTAAATGTTTAAACTGGCGGTTAAAAATGGTGAAGAAACTGACTGCACACATCCCTGAAAGCACTTGCACCCTGTACATTCTGTAGTTTAGTAAACTGAAAGTTCTAGTTCATCATGTTTTCAAAAAAAAACAGGCAGACTAAATTGGTTGTAACCATGCAACACGTCTTCATGAGCTAAATTTAGGTCTGCAGGATTGTAATTGTTCTGTGCTTTGACACTACGTTGCACCCACACGGAACTCTCTCGTAAGTCCATCCCTGCTCTTCCATGTTATTTTTTTCTCTGTAGATACACCTGGAGAACCACAGAGTGGAGCGACTGCCGCATTGACTTGTTGCTAAGCCAACAGGACCGTCGACGTAGCAACCTGACAGGGCTTTGTGGGGGCGGCCTGCAGACCAGAGAGGTTTACTGCATTCAGGCCAATGCTGAGCTTCTAAAATACCTCAACGACCTCAGAGAAAAAGACAAAGGTAAAAAAGTAAACATGACCCCCAGTGTTCTGTAACTATATACTGCCCTGAAGATGTTGTTAAGTATATGATTTAACTATCATATTCTCTATCGTTTGGAAGGTCAAAAGTGGGATCTGCTGTGATACTCTTTGAGTATCAACGCAATACATAGATGATGAGAACAGACCCTCAAACATTCGTCTTATGGATAGAACCTGTGATGCCACAATCCGATATGAGTACCAATATTTAACTTATATGTATGCAGATCGGATTTTGGCTATGACGTGGCCAATCAACAGTAAATACAATTTCTTTTTTAAGGTCTCACGTGACCATGCCATGACAATGAAGGTATTTTATTGTTTAAAAGGGAGTGCCTTGGGATTTTATTGCCAGTTTTATGTCTACATGTGTCCAAAGAGTCCCTTACCCTATAATTTCTTTGTCAATGTTATTATAAAGTTTGCAAATGATCCACATAAGTTCCAAGCAGTAAGGTATACAGATTTTAATTTTGGGGGAAAAGTGAGCACTGGTATCGGAATCGGATCAGTATCAGGAGAGAAGAATTCAGATCCTAAAATAGAACATCTTCTTTAACATCTCCTAACAAATGAAGACTTTTTGCCCTGAGATGTAAAGTTTATTTTCTGAGGCTAAAAGCCATTCATGAAGCTCATCTTAATTGAAAGTCGGCTCACATTATTTGCACAAAATTGACAGCCGGAGTGTTTTTGCAGTCTGGAACAGCCAGCCTACAAGCTGTACAGACATAAGCTGTAGTTAGCCAGCAACATACGACTGTGTACGCACAGCGTGCCTTGGATATGTTTTTGTGACTCATCTCCGATTGATCTCAAAACCCAGGAATTCTGTTATTTCCCGCTCTTTTACTTCTTTCAGTATCTCTGTGCGTTCATTAGTGTGAGTGCTCAGATTTTTTTCATCAAGGTGAAACGACTTGCGAGGACGTATCTTCACCTCAGTTCTCGCCCTTCGGAGCAAATTTGCATCTGTTCGTGCCCACTCACTTCTTTGCATTACCTTAATATGCAGTCACGCTGCCTATAAAATGTGCCTTGTGGTCAGTCTGAACACACATTTAAAGAGGACATTAATCTGCACCATATGGACCCTTAATGCAGTGTCAAAACCCATGGATCTTTAGTGTTTCTCTATATCGCTCATGATAAGATGCAATTTCTCGAGGCTTTCATGAACACATTGGAACATACATGTATTATTCATGTTTAAGGAGGCATCGTCATGCAGAAGCTGCTTGATACTACAGGGTTCATAATCAAGATTTTATGTTTGAGGACAGTCAAGCTTCTGCCAACCTCAATAAAAACTTATGTATGGAAGGTCAAAGAGTCAGATTCCTACACCAATTAGAAAAGTCTGGGCAGAGAACTCATGGAAACATGCTCCTCCTTGCTTCAAAATGCTGCTCTTCTTTATGCCACAACCACTGACTGTATATAAAGATGGACGACATGAGAGCTCCTCAAAAGCGAAGCCAAAACATCTCGATCGCCTCCTGGTGGTGGGCTGCAGTATAGGTCATAAACTCCTCCCCTTGAATAATATTAAGTAGGACATGAGCCAAACTAAATACTCAAAGTACACGTCAAATAAATGTTTCCACTTTAGGTAGTTCTTATCAATTTAAATTTATTTATTTACTTTTTTCCCAAAGATGGTTTCTGTCATTCAAGGTAGTTCCTATCACATGAGATATATACAACATTTTCCAAGTGCCCACAAGTGTTCACACTAAAATAAAAAAAACATGCCATACCTGTGGCCCCTCCTCCTGCCCTTCAGCTACTTTCATTAGACTTTTGTTACTGTAGGAGTTCAGAATTTGTTTTTCACAGGAGCTGGTTAGTGGAAATGGTTTAATTTGTTTTTGAAAATATTAAGTTAAACTTGTAGAATGAAGTGATTTTGATGAAATGTCACATATCAAATACATTTTGAGCTTAGATTTTTGGTTACTTCTCCTGAAGCGTTCATAGAACATGGTTCGTTCAAACTGTTGGAAATTTTAAAATTCAATAATGATTTCTGTTTTTCACAGTTTCTGGCTATGTGAACGTGATAATTTTGGAGATTTTTTTTTTTTTTTAAGAAAACATGGCTGTCAAACACGCTGGGACGTTTGGGGGTTCTGAGGATTCTCTGTCATCTCTATCTGCCACTTTGTCCAGTTGTATTTATTTCAGTCTCTTGTTTCATCTGTTGCTCTTTCCTGTATCTCCACTGTCCTCTGTGATCTTGATATTATTGGTTGGTGAAGGAAATCCCTTTTTTCTCTATTGCACGTTTTAGTTGTATTTGTCTCAGGAGGCTGACAAACATCTTCCTTCGATACCGTAACCAAAGGCAACGCCACGTTTGCATTAATCAAGTCTTACAACACCACACAGCATAGCCTGAGACAAATCAGCTAGTGTAACTCAAATAAATTTGATCAAGCAGTGTTACATGGCAAGTTACATCCTCCAACCCCCCACACGGTATAATAACTGCAGTCCCTCGGTGGATGTGTTGCAGATGATTACATATCAAATGCTTGCAACAGATATAAGCCTTCATCTTGTCTCAATTCATGTCCAAATATACAATGACAAACAATATTGCTTTTGCATTAATATTCACTGTATTATGTTTTTGTTATCTTTCTTTTCAAATATTCCTCTGTGGCTACATTTTCAGCTTCAGACTTTCAGTTTGAACATTTAAGCAGACTTTTTGCAGACTGCCGTTTTCTCCTTTTAAACCAAATCAGGAGTCACTGAGAGCGGGGATTTGTCTGCTCGTGTTTCCCGCTGTGACTTGTCAGTGGTCACAAGTGCAAAGGCCTCCATTTCTGACACTTGTCAAGCCAGCTTAGAGTCAAAGCTGCCCTCTTAAAGAGGGTGTTAAAGACATTAGTTGAGGCTAAGCTTATGGAGACCAACCGTGCTCATTGCGTGAGAAAGAGTGACAAAGATTTAAGAGGAGGTGAGATGTCCAGTCGCAACTTCAGTTCAGAATGAGGATAGATGCCCCTCTCACACAAACTGAGTGCTTGGAGTGCAGTTCATCCATTCTTGTTTAGTATAAAGACAAAAAAAAAAGACTAAATTGGCATTTTGTTTTCACTTAATTATTCAGCCTGACTTGGTTCGTGTTTGCCTTTTCCTATTACAGAGGGGGGATTATTTTGCCCTAAACAATCTGTGCTCCACTACTACTACTAATAATAATAGTAATATCATACATATAACTTTTCAAAATAAAATACAGTGTGCTTTACAGTGAAACAAGTAATTTAAAAGTAAATGAAAACTAATCTCTAAATAATAAAATCACATAAAAATGATCATGAACACAAGAACACAGCTGCTTAAATGTTAGAAGGAATACAGAACGTGGTTGGTTTTTGAGTTAGGTAATGGGATTGCTAACTGAGCCAGCAGCTACAACACGTTTCATTATCTGTAAACCACCTCAGTACTCTCGTCAAACTGGCCTCAGTTCATTAGAAAACTTAAGTTTTTGTTTTGCCAGAAGAAAACCTGAATGGATTTTGATATAAAAACATTTTTTAAATAATTTTTTGGCATATGTTGTTAAATAGGGGCACAATACTACCAAAGACATTTTTCATTTCAGCTCCACTTTAGGAGAAAGAGAAAGCCAGAATGCAAAAAATATGAATTATTGTTAAAATCACAGATTGTGTGATTTTAACAATAATTCATATTTTTCAGCGATCTGATAAGAGGCTACAAAGCTAGATAGTGGTTTGTTATTTGACCAAACACATAACAGTAAAACATAATACAGTATAAACAAACTGACATAAACATATCAGACCTGACACTTAAGTTAATGTTGTAAACTTTAAATTACGTTTAAAAAACATGACATTTCTGAAATTACGAAATTTTGTGCTAATGATGCTAAACTAAATGATTAGATAATGTTAGCTAGGTTAGCATAGTCTGATTGTTCCCACTCATTCTAAACTGAATGAGGTAAGTTTAATGCATTGTTTGCCCTCTAGCTACTGATTTTTATATATATATATATTGAGGTATATATTTGCTAAAACATAAATTTAGTTTTAATGCAACCTGATTCAGTTTGTACTTGCTAGTAGTTACCAAGAACTTATGAAAGACCAGAAGAAAGGAACATAGAAGTTGATTTATTTAATAGCTGATGCAACTGAATTCAGGTGTTTAGCTTTATTAAAAGCCTTTGAGCTAAATCATTGCTGTGTTACATCATCTAAAATCTGGTTTGATGTTGACTGAATTCATGATAAATGACTGAAGGAAAAGCTGGCAGTACATTTTTAATGCTAAAGAATTGAGTTTGAATTGATCGGCGGCACTTTGGTTTTCTGTGTATCACATCTAATTAATGAATATTGAGTCTGGTGGCCAAGATTAAACATCGACAGACACTGTTCAGGCAAAGCATATTGTTTAATATACCAAATGATTAATGTATACCTTATGAGATTGTGTGTCCTTCGACTGTCTCCTCCTCTCTTGCTTCTAGTCAAAGTGCTATAGGGACTATAGGGCATGTGAGAGTACATGTGCCTGTAGTGAAACTGGAGTGATCATACATGTTGAGGCGCCTATAACGTCCGTTAAGATACAGTTAAAGATTCATATATACAAGCATGTTCAGAGTGGTGTTTCCAGGGCTGGCTGTGCAGAAGTGTACGTGACTTGCCTGTGTGGGTGTTTGCATGAAGAGACACACACGTACGTACACACATGCACAAAGTTCTTATCTTCTTGGCGCAGGATTTCTTTTCCCTCCATTGGGGGGGGGTGGGGGGGTGTAATCTCCCAGCGTACCACTGAGACAGGGAAGCAGACAGTGGTTCAGTGAAGTTTCCTGCAACCAGCGCTCTCTTTCTCCCTTCTCTCATGCATAAATATCATCGTGTAAAAGGGCACAAGATACCCTCAGGCTAAGATCTGGAATCAGCTTACAACCTCCTAAATGTTAACCTTAATCTTTATGGGGAAGTAGCTCCGAACTGATCCGAGATGGTATCGCAGCCTAAGTAACATCATCCGGCACTTCCTCAGCAAAAGGCTGTTTAACATTGGGTTTGGGTCTGCTGGATGCCTAAAGCACTTTTCCTTACCTTATGGGAGTTGACATTTTGGCCATTTCTTCCAGTATTTTACAAGAAGATTGACGGAAAAGTTCTTTAAAATGGCAGTGAAACCAAGTGTATCTGGGGAGGCTTATTCAAATTCTCAAGTTCATGCTGTTTGGTGAGAACAATGCCTTTTCAACTCACCTGGCACCAAAATTAGAGTTGCCTGAAAATGAAGGGCCCTAAAGTGATGCACGATATTAAAGAAATATTTCAACATTTTTGAATACATTTATTTGCTTTCTTTATAAAAGTTACAGATGAGCAAATCAATCTCATATCTGAGGGTTAAATAAAGACTACCTCTGCAGAGAGACTTAAAGCAACGGGTAACCGCTAGCTTGGTTCAAAAATATGCCTACCTACATTTTTAAGCTGTCTTAAATAAGTAAATGAGCAGAAATGTAAAAAAAGAAAAGTAATTTATGATGTTAGTGGGGGGTTACTAGTACCAAGAAAGTTTTTCTGACAACAGAAGGTTTATGGTGGAAGTGTTTCTGGAGTTTCCAACTACAGTGTGGTTTGCCAGACAGGTTTTGGTTTCTGAACAGGCACAATAGTATCAAACCTGGCAACCTCGCTGTGGCAACAAGAGTTTGGAATGCAGTGTACATTCACTACACTTGGCTGTTGATCTGCCAGATCATCGCTCCTCCTAAAACCACAAATTTAGCTTTAGAGCTTTAGAGCTGTGCTGTAGAGCACGGCTACATCTTTCACCCGCATCCACTTTTATGCTGAGCTAGGCTAAAGACTTCCTGACACCAGCTCCGTATTGGCAAATGAGAGTGATATCAATCTTTTCATCTCAATCTTGGAGAGACCAAAAATGAGCATAACATGTTGGACTGTTTTTTTTTAAAAATAAAAACACGATGTACAATCTGGACTGACACTTGCACTCTGCTGAGTTCATTTGCTGCCGGGAACAGCAACATGTCGCTCTGTTAAATGGACTGTAATAAGATTTCTTTTGATCCCAGAGCACCAAAATCTCCAACCAGATCACATGGCATGGTCACCATATGTCCATGTGGCTTTTGATCATAAACCTTGGGTCAATATAATTGAACCACAAAGAAAACGTATCCTTCACTATCGCCCAGACAGGAAATAATAAAAGACAGATTTAATGATGTTCCTAAGCGTGTGATTGTAAACATGTCCTGGATGTGGGGCTCAGTTCTCTGCGTCCTCTCCTGCTGCTGCTGCATTAGTCTCTGCCTGTCTCTTGTGTTTCCCGTTAGCCTCTGTGTTTGTTCGACAGAGCCTCTGTCTCCCCAGTGTGTGCGTAGCTAATAGCGGTATCTCCCCTGTAATTGCAGCGGGTCAGACCCAAAGACAGCAGAAGCCTAGTGTCCCCCCTCTCCTCTCCATCACCTTCCAGATTACAGGTAGGTGTTTTTAGTCATGCTGATAACAAACCTCAAGCCTCTCCCTCTGCTTCATGCCTCCCCGGTCTATTTTTTTTTCCTTGTCCCCTTTCTCTCCACTCCACATTCTCATTGTCAGTCTCCTCTCCTCTATCCTTGTTTTCTCTCCTGTATCACTCTACTCAATCCTTTCCTTGTGTTTCTTCTCATCTCTATCCCCTCTCCTCTATCCTTATTCCTTCTCCTGTTCTTTCCTCTCCTCTCTTCTATCCTTGTTTCTGGTCATTTCCTCTCTATCGTTTCCTCCTTCTCCTTCTCTTTTGTATTCTTTACTCTCCTCTCCTCATTTATCCTCTTCTCTATTCTTGTTCCCTCTCCTTTCCTCTCCTCTATCCTTATTCTCTCTCCTCTCCTCTCCTCTCTTCTATCCTTGTTTCTGGTCATTTCCTCTCCTCTATCGTTTCCTCTACTGTATCCTTCTCTTTTGTGTTCTCTACTCTCCTCTCCTCATTTATCCTCTTCTCTATTCTTGTTCCCTCTCCTCTGCTTTCCTCTCCTCTATCCTTATTCTCTCTCCTCTCCTTTCCTCTCCTCTATCCTTATTCTCTCTCCTCTCCTCTCCCCTCTTCTATCCTTGTTTCTGGTCATTTCCTCTCCTCTATCATTGTTTCTTCTACTGTATCCTTCTCTATTGTGTTTTCTCCTCTCCTCTCCTTATTTATCCTCTTCTCTATCCTTGTTCCCTCTCCTCTCCTTTCTTTTCCTCTCCTCTCTTCTATCGTTATTTCTTGCCGTTTTCTCTCCTCTATATTTTTTCCTTCTACTCTATCCTCGTTTTATTTCCTCTATGCTTCCCTCTTGTCTTCTCTTCTAATTATTTCCTCTCCTCTGTCCTTGTCTCCTTTCCTCTCCTGTATCCTTGTTTCCTCTCCTCTTCTGCTCTTCTTCTTTCTTCTCATCCTCTCTTCAAGCCTGCATCCTTGCCTCCTCTCTTCTTCTTTTTCTCTTTCCTTGCCTCCTCTTCTCCCTCTCCTCTCCTCTCCACGTTCTTCGTTTCTTTCAACCTCCTTATCCTCTATTTTGGTTTCCTCTCCTTTTTCCCTCCTGTCTTTTTTTCCCACTCCCTATTTTTTCTCTCCTCCATTCTACTCTTTCCTTGTCTCCTTTCCTATCCTTCCCTAATATTTCCTTTCCTCTCTTGTCTGACATTTTCCTCTTCCCCCCTCCTTGCTTCCTCTCCTCTTTTGAACATAATGGATCACAAAGGGTAAAAAAACAAACATACAATAATAATTCAGATATTGATTTTAACAAAACTCAAAATATTCCTCCCACTACTGTGATGCTTTGTACTTGTGATGATGTTAAATGTACACAACATACACATTTGAACAAAGTTACAAACCCTGCGACTCTTTATGCAGAGTGTTCAGTGTTGGTACCAAATCCAACAAAGGGACAAAATAGTATTACAACAAAGTTCTGTATTCTCCCATAAAAAAAAAAAACGAGCAGAAGAGTTGAAGCTTTGAAGGGACTGTTAGAAAAACTTTGTTCCCCCACAAACAGAATATGGATAGTGAGATGTGAGACATTTTCCACCACTGCAGACAGTAAGCCACACTCGCATGAGGGATTTTTTCCTCCGCTGTCAGTTCAGCACAATAGAAAAATGAACTCACTGGAGAACACAATGTAAAATGGACTAATAGAGAAGCAGGATATGGAGAAAGATCTTCTTTTTTTTCTCTTCATAGACTCGATGCTCTGTTGGTCCTCAATTTTGTATTCCCAAATGGATTGATGTTAAAAGATTGAAGTCAGTGTAGTTCCCCAATAACATGTGGATTAACAGTGGCTCAGCAAACTCAGTATTTGACTTTCAGTGTATTTGTAAGAGGAATTAACCATTTTGCATTTCAAAAGCCCCATTTGCCTCCACTGTACAGTTCTAAGGGAATTATGATTCAGCTCTCCTGACTATGTAAGACTTTAAGCTCTTAGATGTCTTATTAGCAGTTGGAATACAGGAAATAAAGTGCCTCAGGTTGAACATTTGAAGAGTTTTTTTTTTTGTTGTGAATCATTAATTATCCAACATATTTGAAATTTATAACTCAATACTTAAAAAATTGAGATCAATTCATCCTTGCACTTTGTAGAGAAAAGTCTCTATTTTTTAAACTTCCATGAGTGTCAGTTTTCACTAAAGGTACATTTCCATTTGTTGTGGTATCTCCCAAACAGATACCAGAACAATTCAGTTTTTCACTACTCTCCATTAGTACAGAATTGAAATGAAAAAAAGTGTACTCCGCGTGACGTACATTTCTTCATCAGAGCGTGTATGCGTTGGCTTTGTGTGGTAGTCAATTAGTCTGATACGCTATGGCGATGAAATGAAATACATCCTCAGAGCAGACTCCAGAAAGAAGCATAAACAACATTGCTAAGCATCCGTGGTGTCCGCAACTGTCTGTGCACGTTTCAGAGTATATTATGGCCTTTACACTAACAGTCTTATATGCAGAGTCATGAGTCAGATAAAAAAACACACTAGACATTCATTCTAAAGAAGTGATATTGATTTAAGAATAAGAATTTAATTACCTAATATTAAATAGTCTTTTACAACGTCTTATAAAATAGGACTCAAAGATCTTCTGTACTCTTGATACTCACTGTTGAATTAACTTACATGACAATATTTTTCAGTGTTAAAATAGTCTAGTGGATGATATCTGCTTTTGAAATGCAAATCTTGAAATGAAACTAGACTGTAAACTGTAGTTTTAGTTAGGATTGTAAGTACACATTTCTTTTTAGACTATCACAAAAATAAAATGTTTCTATATTTTTATACAGTTTTTATACCAGTTAATGTGCATTTTATGATATTGGTTTCATATGCACATCTGCGCATGTTGTGGCTATGTGTAGGTGCCTAGCCGGGAAAAGGAGAAAGGTGTAGAAGTGTCAGTGTGGAGCTCCAGGCAGGGGGTTGAACACTCCTGCTGAGTGAGCACAACTCACTCTTATCACCAGGCTGACCTGGAAGCATGGAGGTGGTGTCCTGTTGGCCCAGTGGTTTAAAGCAATAAGTTAATATTTTCAGAAACAGGCTTATTCACTTTCTAGATTGGTGTGAAATGAAATGATTGATTGATACCACTTTCATATTTCTCCAATAAATATGAAGCTACAACAAGCAGCCAGTTAGCTTAGCACAAAGACCTGAGCTATGGAGGAAGAGCTAGCCTCGCTCTGTCCAAAGTTATAATAAGCAATCTAACATTTAACGCCTGTGAGTTAAACAAACAAGCTATGTCATCTTGTTTGGTGAGCTTTAAAGATGCTGGCAGGTGGATTGTGTTATCTTTGTAGAGAGCTATGCTAGCTGTTCCCTTGTGTATCCAGTCTTTATGCTAAGCTAAACTAACCAGCTTCTGGTAGGTAGCATCATTTTTAAATAGATGAGAGTGGTATCAATCTTCTCATCTAACTCTCTGCACAAAAACAATTATTTCCCAAATTTTAAATTAATCCTGTAAGGGCGACACCACTAACTGACACTTTCTGGGATCTAATCTGACCTGGGGCTCTTGTCAAAAGTTCTCTTATTTCCTGTCAATCTCCTCCTTCTAGTATCGAATACAGACTCAAAAAGGGAAGAAAACACAGGTGTAGTAGCACCCCTTTGAAATGACACTGATACAAAAAATAAATGCATGAACCCTGTATGTTTAGAAAGTCCAGACATCAGATTTAGTTATCGTGGCACAGTTCAGCAGACACGTAGAAATGTATTCTGCACAGTTGTCACAGAGCTGTGCCTTGCATGGCGATAACATCTCTCCTTTTTATTTCAACAAAGTTCCACACTGGGAGTTCAGACAGGCGTGGACTTACCAGTTGTATCATGAAAACGACTTTCTAAAGCCAACATGGCACGACAAGGGAGAGTAGATGCCAAATTGCACCTCATGGAATAAACATGAGCCAAGACATTGTCACTGTTCTCTTGCACCTTGAGTGTTTTGTTTTTATTGTTGCATCCTCTCTCCTGTCTCTGTTGAGAGTCGCTGGGCAGAGATCCACAATGGTTTATGTTTCTAGCAAGGCGCTGCACGAGATAATCATTGCTAATTTATCATTCTGACATGCTAACAGGGAAGCGATAAACAAAACAAAGGGATAATAGTGTCTACTTCACAGACATGTTTTGTTTTTTGTTTTGTTTTTTCAATGTGGTTCTCATCTGCTCTCTATAGGGACTGCCAGGAATAAAAGTAAATGAGGTGTCCCTTGTTCCCGTTGGTTATAATGCTGGTGAAAAAATTCCTCACATAAAGACAAACCAGAATAGGATGAAAGTAAAGCAGGTTCGTTTTATCTGCATCTTATTTTGGGTTCCTTCTTGGCTCATTTGCACAGCCTCCCGCCCGGTGGAAAACAAGCTATGCCAGGGTGCGATCCCCAACAGGTCCCAGCCCTGCCAAATCCCCTGTCCCATCGACTGTGAGGTGTCGCCGTGGGGCGCCTGGGGGCCGTGCACCTTTGAGACCTGTGATGACCAGGCTGGAAAGAAAGGTACAGAGACTTTATCCCCATAGGGAACATCATGGTTTAATGGTGTTATGTGCCACATTTTAAGCATTATAATAATTTCTACAAGTTATTTTGCATGTTGCCACCAACCCTTTTTTTTGGTTCTATTAAAAATAATAAACATGTTGACAGTAATTTATAACTATCATCTTTCATCCCATCATCCCTCTGGCTTTCAGATAAAAAACAGTTTTACCTCTTCCTTCATTCCTTGTTATTGTTTCCCCTAATTATACCAATACCAATACCATTAAAATACCAATGTAGTAAAATTAATGTGGAAATACACTAATATATTAAAAGCACTTACATTAACTTTTTATAGGCAATCTGTAGTAACCAAAAAAGCTATGGTTGTAAAATATTTGGTGCGTTGTCTTTATAGTGTAGTAAATTCTGCCAATGCTTCATCCCACATTATATCGTCTTTTTTTTAATAAGAACAGGAGAATTAATATAAACATTATTGTTGAGTCTGATAGCATCAATGAATCAGCAATGCATGCATTCCAGTATTTAGGATATGTAGCTTTTTTTTCCCTTCCCATATTGAAGCAACCCCAAAAACCATTGAGATGGAAATTATTTTTTTAGGAATGATTTACTGACCCCAAATATGTGTTTGACCCGCGAGTTTTAAAGACATTATAAATCCATCTGTCAGCCTATTGTTAGCGAGTATGGCCGACACAACCCGAGTCAGGCCTACCTCACTCACAAAGTCCCCAAGGTATTTTCAGCATAAAATGTACCTTTGCTACATCAGTATGTAGCAGTTGTTCAATCAGAGCATTCATAACTTGGGTAAAGTAAAATGTTCATGCCAAATTAAACATAAATATAATGTGACATATGAAAGAGCAATTAGGTGATCAAAGTGTTCAATGAAGCTCATAAAAAATGTCACAGGCTGACTTCTGCATGAATTGGTGCGCTTGTCACATGTGCATTATGACTGTTCATCTGTAACATTAATGGAAGTAAAAACTGACTTCATAGGAGAACAAGATGGGCAGGGTGAGTAACTGGTGCTTGGGTCCATGTGGGGAAATAATCAAGGTTTTTTCCTCATATTTCAATTAGTATTAATGAGCTGCCTGTGAGTGAGCCATCAAACCAAACCAGGCTAATCAGGAGCATCTATCATCAGCGCTACATTAGATTGGATTCAAAACCACCTTAAGTAAAGGTACTGAAGTATTAACAGCAAAAAGTACGTAAAGTTCGAAAAGTAGAAGTACTTGTTCTGCAGAAAAATAGCTCCTGACTGAAGCATTATTATGTATGATATTATTAGATTGTTAGTGCTGATGCATCAATGTGTGAGGAGCACTTAGTGGTTCAAGATGAAGCTAGTTTTAACTTCATCATATACATTAGCGTGTAGTCCAGGGTTGGGCCCCTTCAAAGGGCCACAAAATAAATCTGATGGGTTGTGAGATAATTCTTATTTTTGATTTTTTTGTAAAAGTTTGGATAATTTGACATCTTCAAAGAGTAGTTTAAAGTCCACATGAAACGGAAGTAGTAGGGAAGGTGTTTTTAAATTGGCCAATAGTGTTAGCACTGAATATGCGTTACACCCTCGTCATACAGCTGCATGTTCGACTAGCTGACTCTGGGAGCTCCCAGTGATTAAATGTTAAATGGACTTTCCAAACATGACCCAAGTGGGACCTAACACAGCATTCAACGACAGACTGATGCCAGACAGAGGCCAGTTTGACGTCAGGGAATACCGTGCCAAGGTGGTTTTCTTGCCAGGTTTGATTCGTGGCAACCCGGGGCTGCATTAGCGTAGCTAATGGGACCTCTGCATGGTTAACCAAGCTAGCAGTAACTGTCTAACAGCGGCTACACAAGTCACGTTATCTGGCCATCAGGAAAATCCATAAACCACCTCGGTACTGGATTCCCTGTCGTCAAACTGGCCTCAGTAGGGTAAAAATTGCAATATTTCTCTCCAATATATAGTGGAGTTTAAGAATAAAGTAGCATAAATAGTAAGTACATGAGTAAATGTAAGTACATTTGATGTCATTCTATTTGTGGAACAGTTAAGGTTTGTTACTTGTGATGACACCTTTACACTCTGTTTCAGGTTTCAAACTGAGAAAACGACAGATCATTAACGAGCCAACAGGAGGGCCTGGAAACTGCCCACACCTGGTGGAGGCGGTGGCGTGTGACGAGCCCACTTGTTACGACTGGCAGCTGGTCAGCCTGGATCAGTGTATTCCAGACGATGAGAAGCCATGTGGCCCCGGCACTCGGCTCGCACAAGTCCAGTGTGTCAACAGCAATGGTGAGACGGGAGAACTCTTTGTTCAGATACCACCCCGATTCCAAGACGTTAAAACAGAACACAATCATCTGCAAACAGTTTTACGCAGTGTTCCAGAGCACATGTAGTAATATTCTTTATACAATCATGTGTTTGACAAAGTGGTGAACCTTGGCCCATCCTTGCTTGTGAACGATTGAGCCTTTCGAGGAGGCCCCTTTCATATCCAATCATGATACTATCACCGGCTACCAATGAACCTGTTTACCTGTGGAATGTTCCGATAAGGTGTTTTTGGAGCATTCCACAACTTTCCCAGTCTTTTGTCGCCCCTGTCCCAACTTGTTTCAAACATGTTGCTGTCATCAAATTCAGAATAAGCAGTTATTTACAAAAATCAGTGAAGTTGATGAGGAAAAACATTAAATATGTTGTCTTTGTATTGTTTGCGTTTGAATATATGGTATGTCCAAAAGGATAAGCAAATTATCACATTCTGTTTTATTTATGTTTTACACAGCATCCCAAGTACTTTGGAATCTGGGTTGTAGATTATTAAATTTTAACAAATTTAATCATTTTAAAATTGAGTGTTTCATTCATTAAAACTAAACATATTCGTCCTGTAGAGACAGCATTTTTAAATTGACATTATCGAGCAAATTTCTGCTCACTACTTGCTCTTCCTTGGAGTGTGTTGTGCTTTTGACCCACCTCCATTTCCAGTGAAGAAATGCAAGTGTGAAAAATCCCATATTTTTCAAGGCTACCTCTCCACTGACCCTCCAACTCCCGCTGTCCATCTTTGTACGTGGGGAGTTTTCCATGACTTGACTCGTGGTTGCCATTCATCAACTTTGTAAAGGAGTTCTCTCCAGACTCCTCCCTTCAGTCCTCCCATCTCTCCCGCAGTTAAACCTCTCCTACTTTAACGCTTGCTTGATTCAGCATTGCCACCTCTCTCACGCTGTCTGTCTCATTACAGTCTTCTCTCAGCACGCACAATTACACCTTACTCACACTACTCACTATATTATATCTTTAATATAAGGGGCGATGGTGCAGACATGCTTTCCAGCCTCCCATTGCCTTCAGGTTGTGGATAAAATTGGGTACAACACTTTATTGATTTTTATTGTGTTCTTTGGGTGAGGTGTACATTACATACATTTTATCTGCATGTAAACTTAAACAGTGCTGCTACTGCTGCTGCTGCAATCTCACTCATTTCCAAATGTACTCAGTAAATCTTCATTTTATGATCCTTTGCGGTGACTTTGTTAATGTTTTCCCCCACTAGAGAACTTGATTTGTCCTTCTAACGTCTCCCACAAATCACAGTTCATGCATCAACTGCAGGTGTTCAGTGAAGTTGGTCCGGTGGAGACTGCGCCTGTACTGCTGCAGTTTTAACAGAGACTCTGCACTGTTCTTTCTCCCCTGACTTTGGTTGATTGATCCCACACACACTCATACACACACCTTCACTCCCTCATCTGATGAAAATTGATTTGTTCTGTTTGGATTTTCACTGCGCTTTTTCGCCTCAGAGATTTTTCACTGCAATGTCAGCTGTATATTTTCTCCGAGTGTGTCCCAGTCATAAAAGAAAAGGCCACAGAGCCGGGCCCTAGACAACAGGCGAAGGTCGATACAAATGTTATTGAAACTGCCTATTGATATTCCCCATGCTGAGTGCCTGCCCACTTAGGCAGAGAGCTGTGTCTTCTCTGCACACTGAGCATGGAGGTTTTCCTCTCAAAGTAAGTGTTCTGTTCATTCATGTTTTCTCCGTGTGAGCCTGAACACTGCTGGGGTCCCTTGTCACTTCTCATTTTCATGCCGTCTCACTGCAGTCATGATTGGTTCACTGCGTAACTGTCAAAGTGACATCTTAATGCAAAGTCAGGCCCAGTCTGACTTTTGAAGCTCAAGTGATTCTCCTCTGCTTGAAATTTCAATTCAGCCGTTGAAAGGTTTACATTTTCCTGGGTGTATGCACGGCTTACTGGAGAAAATATTCTCTGCGTGGTTCATGGCAGCACATGAAGCAACATGGACGAGTATGTGGGTTAACATAATCCACTTATGGCTGATGCATGGAGCTCATTAATAAAACATGGACGAGGGTGTAAAAATGTGGGAATCCCATGTGAGTTTGCTCTTTCCATGTTCAATGCCTCTTTAGTATGGAGATAGGAGGCTGAGATAGAGTCAACATAAATATTCTACTGATAATCCATAAAAAGGGTCATAATCAACTGTCATATCAATATGCCAAACACAAGTGAAATGTTTTAAATTATTTCTGTGGTGAAGGAACACCAAACTAGGAATATTTGACCAACCCAGAAACAACAGAAAGATGTGTCACTGGTTAGAATGCTTTTGGCTAATTTTTTTAATGACATTTCAATGTGAGAGGTGCGTTGATGCAGTCTGATTACATTATTTGCAAATAAGGTTAATCTTTGATTTAAAGATGCACAAACCAATTTAACAGCCTGGAGATTCCAATAGACAGCAAGAAATAACTTTATAATTTATTAATTTCATTCATGTTGCCCATAAATCTTTGAATCAGATGTTGGTAAACTCCATCTCCTTCCTTCAAAACCTGGCCTGATCCAAGATTACTTTATATTAAACAGATAAAGATGAATCACTGGTTGAAAAAACATTTTTTTTCTGTAATATCTCTTTCTAGGATACTCTCTTTCTGTGGTTTAGGTAACAGTTTGTATTATGCTTTTATAGTATGTTTCAGATCTTCACTTTCATGTCAGCAGATTTCCTTCTAGTTTCTTTATCAGCCAGATGATTCAGTCAAAGAACATCTTAACAAAAACAAGGACGCCTCTACAATTTGAAATGGGCTGTGTGCTTGACAATACAGCGTTAATTAAGTCACACAGCTGTTCCTTTTCCCAGCTGCTCCAACCGTGTCTGTACTCAAGTGTAGTTTGAGATTATCTTTTTTTTAATATATATATAATGAATCTTTAAGCCTTCAAGTTTATTCTCATTATACAAGTTACCACCAAGTCTATCCTCAATTGGCAAGTAAAATCAAAGGGTTTGACTCAGTGGTTTATCCGTTTTTTGTTTTTGTTTTTATATGTTTATCAGTTTTATATGTCCTCCTTCCTTAGGGTTTTTGGTTTGGTATTTATTCCTCAGTTGATAGATATTTTCACTTATCGCTAATGAAAATATCTTAAAATATTTGGGTTTCGTTCTTTAAAAAAGGGTAGTATGGGCTTTGGGGTTTTTTTCACATCAGAGAGTAATGTAATGAGCTTATATCAGTGAGGGGTTTTTACTACTATAATTCATTAATGCAAAATCAGGGAATTATACTTTGTCCCTGATACGACCATCAGTAATTGGCTGAAAGTAATGCTAAAATTCTTTCCTCCCTCATGTGCCAAACATTCTTTCTATTATATTCATGTAATATAATTAAACCTCTTGAGCAAATACTGTAATTTATCACCTGGAAACACAGATGTTAGTTTACCCACAACACATCAGTAATTTTGAAAGTAATAACCATCAATCAAATAAAAAAACAAACACCTGTGTTGGCTTTCAACATAAAACTTTTACATTTTGGATTATATTACTTTGAAATTTTAAAAAACAACAACAAAACAGTCCACATCTCCAGGCCCAAATGTGTGTTGACTGTGGCCCATTACCTGGAAACACGGATTAAATTTCCATTTTTAGTAACCATGAATCAAGAAACACAGATGCCATTTTCTATATAACTGTTAATTGTAGCTTAAAAATCATCATCCTCTCATCTCTCTTTTATTTTATGTTTCAGTTTCAGCAATGTTGTTTTTTTTGGTAATTTCTGATGTTGATTTCCTCAAATGTTCTTGTAATTGTAGTTGTCTTACTCATAGTACTTGCATAGTACCATAGCCGCTTCATTAGAGTATATATTCTTTAAGATTATACACATAGTATTACACCATAGTATTACCCCACTATTATCCTTATTTATGTTCCCTAAAATGTCTGACCTCAACTATATTGACTTGTATCTGTCCAAAGTTTGGCACTTACATTCCTCTACTGAAGGGGGAGATATCTGCGCACTTCCTAAAAATCTGAGATTCAAACGTACACCGGGCGAGCTGCATTTGGTACTTCACAAATACGAAAGCCAATCGCTGTCTAATTTGCAAATACTACTACTGTCAATGAGCCAGTTCCCAGGCGAACTTGGTTGGCTATCAAGATGTGAACACACTGTGACATTCTAGCAGATATTATTGTACGTTTGTACGCAACAAAACAAAATCTTTAGGTTTAGGTAATAAAACTATTATGGTTTGAGTTAAATTAAGACATTGAAAAAGCATAGACAGTGATGATTGCAGGAAAACCATATCAGTTTTAAGTTCCAAGGGCCAAGAGGACCCAATGGGTGAAACGCCATGTTTTTAGGGAGTTCAATCTAACACTATCAATCTTAATGCACACTGCTCTTTCAAGCAGCGGTGTTGGGTAGGGAAACAAGGACTGTAATCCAGAATTTCTCAATGAGGGAGAAAGAGTGGATGTGCTTCCAGCCCCCTTTCAGAGATTCTTTGTAACGTTCTGTGTGGGAAGAAAAAAAACCATGTTGAATAAAATATTAGTCAGAGCGTGAGTGAGAGAGTATTTTGTGTCTGGAGGGGGAACATTAAGTATTTTCTCTTCATGTTTTCCCCATTGTTACCTTACCTGTGGTTTAACTTTACAAAAGTTAAACCACATTTCTACCCATTACCAAAATATTACCCTATTGTTGCCTTGCTATTAGCATGTTGTACAATGCAAACTGACTGTATGGGTGTTTTTTACTTTAAAATTCAGCTTCAGTCTGTCCTACTTTCCCTCCTCCCAAAATTTGATTCTGTTATTGTCTCTCTCTCTTCTTCAGGACTGGAGGTGGACAGAAATCTATGTTCCTCCTCCCCGGCTCCAGAGCCTGTGCCCTGTGAGGTGCCCTGCTCAAGGGACTGCGTGCTCAGCGACTGGACGTCATGGTCTACTTGCTCTCAGACCTGCTCCAGCAAGAACATCGAGGGGAAGCAAATGAGGACCCGCTCCATTCTGGCCTACAACGCTGGGGAAGGTGAGTCTCCACCTGCCGCCAGCCTCCTGCACCATCGTGTATGGAAATGTATGCAGATGAGGCCTGGATATTGGCTTAATCATGGCCTTTCAAGTCGTCCTTTGCTGTCACTCACGGAATGTCTGGATTTCACACTTGTCTGCATGTGCATTTGTCCTTATCTCAAACAGTCTGCTTATCTGTCCTGGTGGTTATTTCTGTTGGTCTGTCTCCTCGCCTGACACTCACTTTTTATCTGTTTCTATTATCATTTCTCTGGTTTAAAGCTCTGTTTGCATCTGCTTGTCTGTCTGTCTTTATTTTTGTCACGTCTCCAAATATTTCCCTGTGTCTTATCTGTGTGTGTGTGTGTGTGTGTGTTTTCCTCACAGTCACTGCGATGGTTGTGGCGTGGATCACAGTGATGGAGGGTAACATTTGTAATTAGAGTTTGCTGATAGCTGTTTTAAACCTCTAGCGACGTGTCTACACGTAGCCAAATTAAAATTGTTAGCTTGTTTTGAGTGCTAAAGACTACATTATCATAACAGCTTTAGGGTTACTTATAATTGATTTAGAACGTATTCATCCAGTTGTAATACAGTCAGACCTTGTTGGCCAAGTGTGAAATAGCTTGATTGTGTTAGCTGTTTTCTGTTGTTTTGCAGTAGTATTAGTTCATGTGCTGCATATCACGCCTGTCTCATTAACATATTTTATATCTGTATTTAGGTCTTTCACAGGTGCCAAAGTTTCCAGAACTTTTTGGTAAATCTTTGACTTTAGACTAGAAATACAGTAGCTTCACTTGTAGTAGCTTTAGAGTGGTTGAGAAATTCAAAAGGAAATCATATTGAGATATTTTCTGCTCTCTGTTCAGACACACAATATGAACACTCATACTCGAGAACAATACTTGAAAGAAGCTTTGTTTCTCCATCACACGTTCCCCCTGCAGAGTAGATCATCTGATTAGATTATGCAGCTACCTGGCAGATTTTGCAGCTCCTGTGTTGCATATTAATGAAGCAAAGGAAAATTTTGAAACTGGAGGAACTATGCAAAGCTTTAATATTAATAAGCAATGTGTTGGCATAGAATTAAGCCTAATTAGCCTTATTAATGGCCTGATTACCATAACGGAACATTTAATTCCGTGGTGATTATTGTGGCACCAATAGTGCCTCTTACCGTTCGACACCTGTCAGTTGAGTGATATTCAAGATGCATGTTAAGTGGCGCTCGCTGCAGCTCTTTGTGAATGAGCCAGCAAACTGTATTCTGAAAACATTTAAATGACTCACATATGCTGGGTTTGTTTGTCCCCCATTCACATGTTCTTCCAACATGCCCATGCTCATTTGAGGCACCGTTTCGTGTTAGTGTTGGGACTAGCATCGTCACATTGTTTGTCAGCTAAGCTGGCAGCAAAGGTAGTCATTCTCAGTAACCATTAGGTTGTGATTTGTCTGACTTGGCAGTCTGTGTGTGTGTGTATGCACCCTGGCTCATTATGGAGCAGGCTCTCTGCCAGCTCCAGCAGCGAAATACAGGTGTGGACCACTCACAGTCCTGCAGTGCCTCTCAATCTTTGCTGAAAGTGTCAGCCGTTACTCTAAACCAGAGAGAGCTCTCTCAGTCCATCGAGCCAACCACTGAATGACTGACTGACTGCCACCTCACATGAAAAATGAGAGGGAGACGGGCACAGAGAGAGGGGAATGAGAAAAACAATAGATGGAGGTTAGCGGTGCACTGAAAGTCTGACCTGAGACTGAGTAAACAGCTCTTCTCATAAGCACAAATAGCCCCCAGAAAAACAAAATCGCTGCATGAAAAGAGCTTGGTCATACCGTATGAGAACACACCTGTGTCTGGAGTGTTTTTGTACTACCAATATCTACATAAAATAAAATAGAAATCCCTTTACCTCTATTATAATGGGTTTTTTTTCTCCTGGGAATTGTGGCTGTTCATTACTGTTCAGGTATCATCTTAAAGTCCATCTCATTGTCACACATATAAACTTGAAGCCAGGCAAAGTTAACTGCACATTAATGATAGGCTTCGATTGATTTCTGGGCAGCGTCTTCAGAATAATGAAAAATCACATGTCCAGCTCACACCTCCGAAGTTTCCAGGATTATCTTGTGCTGAGGTTTCTGGGAATTTCCCATCCCTTCAAAGCAAACACTTTCCAGTAACCCCAAAGACATTTGGCAGTAGAATAAAAGGATGATGTTCTGAGTGAAATCTCAATACAGGGAATATTGATGAAAAAGAAAATAAGATAACACTGTGAGCACTTGTCTCTGATAAATGAACCCCAGCTTGTAGCCTCAGGGAAGCAGATTCTTACATCTCACATTTTACAGGCTCCTTTCAAAAATGTTTAATATAACAATTACCATCCCTTTGTGCCTAAAATCATGATTTTTTAAGGTTTTATTTTTTATGATTATTAGGCTGTCATAGAACGTTAAAAGCTGGCTATAAAAAACTGACAGTGCATATGAGTGACCAGGTTGGAACATGTATAAGGCTATGTTTGCTCTTGCAAACATAGCTATTATGATTTTGTGTTTCACTGTCAGTGGTTACATAGAATTCTTCTTAAACAATCGAACCCCTGGAAACTCTTATCAGCTCAAAGTCTGAATAGCAGATGAGCGTAGACACACCTCTGATCTTGAATGATGAAATGTCTCAAGCCTGATTAACAGTGTGCCCCATTTTGGTATTACAGCAGTCCTGATCTTAGAAGAATAGAAGAGATTTCTGTATATGGTATAATATTATACTTAGTCCTCATACCTGTTCATACTCTATGTAATTTAGCATATCTATATCTACCCCTCGCTGTTCATCTATGCATTTGTACGTAAGATTAACTGCTTTTTTGCACTTCTGGTTAGCTTCTAAACTGCATTTCATTGTATCGGTACCTGTACTCTGTGACCATGACAATGAATCTAATCTAATCCAATCTCAGGGAACAAACAGGAAATATAAAATTTAAATGTTATTTCCTCATAAAAGTTATTGGGCCCGATGTAAACAATCTAAAGCGCATGATCAAAAGTCAATGGCGCATAATCTGGGCTCAAAGTAGGACGCAAGGAACAAAGGGGGTTGTATTTGGTCCCTTAATTATTCGCAGGTGTATTTGGGGTGTAACATAAATTAAACCAAGCATTGCTATTTAAACAGCGGAGCACTCGTCTTGTTGAGGGACAGGTATGTGGTCTTTGGCCGGTGGACCCTCTGCCTCCATTATCTGCTAATCCTCTGTCCCAACAAAAACTCCATTTGACTGCATTAAGAGACTCAGGCATTCACGCACAGCAGCTCAAATTCATTGATGGTTTAAATCTCCTGACACGCCGACAGGACCGGTCAGGATCTGATGTTAATTACTGTTCTGTTCTTCTACTCATCCAAAAGATCACACACACAGTCCAGGTTTAGTAAACTTGTGTTGAGTGAAGCTTAAAGTTTAATCTCATAAGCAAACACTTGTATATATAAACATTCAGCATTTATTTTCATTTGTGTTACTGTTCACGTCATGAATGTTAACCCCTGTTTTGGTCTGAAACCTTTGGCCTCTAAATGCTCCACTGTGTTCACCAGCTAGTTGCTGGCTGCCTCTGTCTGTCTGTCTGTCCGGTGCTGGAAGGTAGTGTCCATGGGTTTATCCAAGCTCTGCTGCTGAACGGCATCGTTTGATTTAGAAAATTTTGATAATTTAGATGTGTAGTAAATCAGAAACAATGATTGATTCAGCTTTTAAAATGTGCTTTTCTCACACTCACGCGTTTTGATCTCCACTCTGTTTTGATGTTCTCAGGCGGCGTCCTGTGCCCAAACAGCAGTGCCCTCCAGGAGGTACGGAACTGTAACGAACATGCCTGTACAGTTTACCACTGGCAGACGGGGCCCTGGGGCCCTTGTGCTGAAGACCCCTCGGCCTCGGCTCTCAACACCTCCGGGGGTGTCCGTACCAGCAGTAGTGGTCAGGGTCCCTGCTCCATGGGAATGCAGACTCGTAAGGTCATCTGCGTCCGGGTCAGTGTGGGACAGGTGCCACCCAAGAAGTAAGCTTTGTTTTTTCCTGCTTTTTTAAACATTTGTTCCAATGAAACCTTGCTGGGTTTTTTTTTTTTTATTTATTTTTTTACGTTTATAACTGTGAAATCAGCTTTTGCAGTGATTATGAAATGATTGAGCACTCCTCTGAATTAAAATCCACAGGCTTTGAGCTGTTGTTCTCAATCAAGTGCCACGAGGATTGAAGAGTAGGCATGTCTTCATTTCAAACAAATCTCTACATCAGGTGATTTTACACCTCTTTTCAAAAAGAAGAAGCTAATCAGTTGAATCTAGAGCCGCACTTCATAGAATTGAGGACAGGGAGAGCTTTGGTTGCCTTTTGATGTGTGAAATCATTTGTTAAAGAACCTTTCTTGTTATGGGTGGTCGCACAAAGAAAAGGGTTAGAGTCATTCTTCAAGCAAAGATTTCAGAAGCCTTTCCTACATCGCCAAACAGTGATCGCTGAACGTCTGTGAAGACATCGAGTCAGTTTTGTACGTTTATTTGAAAGGAAATCAGCGGTAAACTTTTCATGCCAAGTACAGATATGTGTGTGTGACACTGAAAGCAAGTGAGATTTACAAAACAGAAGAAGAGTCAGGAGGTGAGAGGCAGATGAGAGAAGCAGCAGTGATGGGAAGTAAAGTGACAGCAGGGGGGGTAAAGTCAGTGAGAGACAAAAACAAGGAGCTGGTTAAATAAGCAGAGACTCCACGTGAAATTTACTCCCAGTTCATATCTTCCCTTTGCAGGCGACCACAGATGAATAAATAATCTCTCCGTCCCTGAAAGCCTAATTAACCCTGCCGTTTTGGGCGCTGGTAATTTCTCATTGATGATAATGACAGTAATTAAATGGGATTGATACTTTAAGGTAATTTAATCATGAGGCAGATGAGCGACAAGATGTTGGTGGTTAGCTCCGAAGACCACGCTGCATGAGGTGGAACTGAAATAGGCTGTCGGATTTACTTAAACGTCTGCCAGAAAGTTTCAGCTTTAGCCTGGTGTCAGTTATGCTTGACCGATTCTCTCGACAACAGAAGATAAAGGAGCAGATCTGCTTGTGTCCAAATTTTGTGGATAAGAAACCCACAGTCGGCTGATTTAGTCCCGGCAGAAAACCAAGAAAAAGGGTGTTGAATTTGCTCCTTAATTTTCTCACTCTAATTCAAGGCCAGTGAATTCTTCCTCCTGCTGTCTTCCCAAGCGTGGTTATCAGTGAGAAGAGGACGGGCACATTAATTATTGAAAGGGTGGGAGTGCACTGTGTAGAAGGTAAATACGATTCATGGAGAGCACCGTATGATACTATGAATAGTAATGTCCAGTTTAATAGTGGATGTTTGAGCGGCTGACCCAGACACTGCAGGTGCACTCATCACGCTCCATCAAGTCCAGGATATCTTGTATTTTATTTTGAAATCCACTCTGGAGAGCAGAAGGGGTTGAAGTTTCAGTCGATTTGCATTAGGGCTTTGTGACACGACGATAACTGTTGTTTGATGATAGAAAAACATCTAGCGTTTCATATTATGTTCCATCATTTATTTTTTTCTGCCGCAAATGACACTCTTTACTGCATGATGGTGGCAAGCGGCATGTCGGGAGAGACAGGAAGCAGCTTAATGTGGGCCTGCTTATGCTGTTGTTTTGAAAAAGCTTGTCTGCACCCGATTTCAATCGGTCATACGTCATTGACAACAAGCGCCCTCCACATGCGACCCACCCGTTTTGTTGCTGTTTTGTAAGCGGTTTTCGTGGGTAAAAACAATCCAATAGGTGAGTTGTGTTTTCTGGGCGCCTTTATAAAACATCCTGGTGATGAAGAAAGTCAACAGAGCAGACACAGAAAGAGGAGGGGCAGGCTGGTGTGTGGACTTTAATGTTTTTGTAGTGGTTCCTTAATGGCTTTTGTTGTTATGTGTTGTTATAATGATCATTTCCAGCATTCAGCTCCCAGTCCACCCTTTCTCCTAAACTTCTCCTGTTTTCTAAACAAGATGTAAGTTCATGAGACGTTTTGTTTACAGGCTCTAATTTGCTTTTAAATGAAGGATGTAAATGGAAGCGAACAAGCGCAACGATGCAAACTTGTCCAGGATGGTTTGGACTAAATGGCTGTCAAGTATCAGATTCGCTAAAAGAATTCATGGTAATGATATTATTGTGACATCTTTGTTTACTGTGTTGTTTTTTTTGGCGAAAATACAAGTGTAGGGAGGTGGAGAGAGAGTCTGCAACTATACCTGTTCAAAAGCAGCTCTCTGAATGTGTTTAATAACAATTTATCAAACGAAAGCTTGATAATATGATAAATATTTCACCTATATCACATCCCGAGCTGTACGTGGGCCAGTCATGCTTACTGTTGAGTAAAGTCACCCCCTAAAGGAAAAACTCTGAAAAGTGCACATAACAAACTATTACACCTGGTGGTTATTAAAAAAAACAACCACATGATCTGATGACCAAAAGATCTATTCTTTATATTTCATTTTTTTATATTTGACAGTTATTGTTAATACTGGTATATCACCACACGCCCAGTTTGGACCACAGAAAAACAGCTGCATGTGTTGCATGTGTCACAGCCTCAGTTTCCTTCTGTCTGGAGGCAAAAGGATAAACTGACAGAAAGCGAGAGTGCTGTCAAACCGGAGTCTCTCCATGGACTGTGAGGTTTCCTTTCACATGCTTTCATGGACCAGCGGTGCTGTCCGTGGTGCTGAAGATGTTTAACCCGTATACAAGATATTCCTCAGTCTTCATTATTGTGTTACACTGTAGGTAGCCTGACAGTTGTAGCCTTCAAAGATGTTCACAGCCTGTAGGTGGATTTTCCTCTGGTCACTGTCACTGGCAGGGGTCCAGTAACAGGCTGTAAGCCAGAAAGTAGACTCATAAAAACACACATAAAAGTTTTAGTTGTTACCCTGAACTATCACACACACACACACACACACACACACACACACACACACACACACACACACACACACACACACACACACACA
>JBBPCS010017269.1:0-26683 GCA_037974645.1 Hollardia meadi | reverse complement strand
CACACACACACACACACACACACACACACACACACACACACACACACACACACACACACACACACACACACCTTGCTCTCCTGGTTGCCATACGACAGCAGTTGCAGACAGTCTGTGGTGATGGCCAGGAACTTGGGGTTGCTCTTATTCAGCAGGGGAACCATCCTCTGCAGGCCGTCAGCCAGACGCACGGCCATCTTTGCTCCTTCCTGGTGCAGCAGCAGGTTGTGGAGCGTGGTGATGGCGTAGAAGAGCACAGATTCCATGGGAGAGCTGAGGGCGAGAAACAGGTGCGTTCAGCAAAAAAAAAAGAAGCCATGTCCAGTTGCCATACATTCAAGGAAAACTCAACCATTGGTTGTGCTCACTGTTAGATATCATCACTCAGTACACCTCAGGTGACATTTTAAATACTTAAACATTCTTTTAATGACTTAATTTCTTCTACCAGCCTCATTTCCCTCTAATCGAGTCTGCAACCTCCTACGTTGTCCACAATGCCAGTCAACAAACTCCAGAGAATTTGTTTAAACTTGAACTGAACAATAAGGTTTTCCAGTCATGAAAAGGTGTGATTTATGGAGCACGTCTAGTTGCTGCCTTACAATATCATGTTTTACAGCTAATGCTGGTGGGGAAATTAACATCTCTTAATGGCTTTCTCCTGTTTTATCCATTAAACATCAGTACAAACTCTTGTTTTCAACTTCAACTTAGCTGCACTGCAAAATACCTCATGATGATTCACACCGTCTGTGTTTTCACATTTCAAAATGGATTCCATGAACCCCACAAAACAGCAAAATAGACCAAGAAATGCAAGAGACATCACAAACAAAGAGTCTTTTCTAAAACCATTTCATTGTTTTAAGGTGGATTTTCCCTTTCATACCTACACTATAAGAAAGAGTACAACTTCCTTAATCCATGATCTCTCTGTCTCTTTGTCTGGAGGTACCTGAGCATGCGGACCAAAGCGGGGATGCCTCCGGACTTGAAGATGGAGAGCAGGCCCTCTCTCTGGTGCGACAGGTTGTGGAGGATGCTGGCTGTGGCCCGTGCTGTCTCCATGTCGCCCGTGTTCTGCATCGCCCGCACAACCGCTGCCACCATCTGAGGGGACTGCATCAGCGCACGCCGCGACGCCTCCTTGCGCGTAAGCTGGTTGACAATCTGTGCGGCCTTGCTGACCACCACCTGATGAGACATGAAAAAGTAGAAGACAGTCAAGTTGATGTGGAAATAATAAATATACATACCTATAAATATATATACCCAAAAACTAAAACCAGCAAGTGACACTTTTTCTTGATAAATAACTTTTAATGGATTATCAAAATTGTTGTCAATTGAAGAAATAGATTTTGGGAAATATGAAGCTACAGCCTGCAACCGGTTAGCTTAGCACAAAGCCAACAAATAAGCCTACCCACCCATACTGCAGTATGTTTTATGTGTTAATTAGAAAATTTTGTTATCTTCGAAACAGAGCCAAGCTAGCGATTTCCTCTTGTTTCCAGTCTTTGTGCTAAGCTAAGATAATCATCTGCTGGATGCAAATGTTGAACTATCCCTTTGTTTTTTTTGCCAATTAGTTTCAGCACTAAATTCATGTATAGTAGTACACACTGTATATACAGGACTTAATGTATACAAGGTACTGTGAGCTAATTTTATTTTTATTAAGATATCAGTGCAACATTAATAAATTTAACTCAAGATAATCATCTCATAAGACCCACAATGATGTATCCAATCACACCAAATTTTTGATTTTGATTGTGTGTTCCTCACCTGGTCTTCATCGTTGAGCAGTTTGGTGAGCTCAGGCACGGCGCGTGTGGCCAGCTCGGCGTCGTCCTGGTAGTTGATCAGATGGATGATGGCCGTCTTGAGCATCTGGGAGGGCTCGGCCAGCCGCTGGACGTTGGTCATCTGGGACGGGTCTGTCTGAGTCGACAAGATGGTGGTGCCCCCCTCTAGAGTCTCTGGGAATATTGCAGCCCGCACCCGCTGGGCTCTCGTAGTGTACTCAGTCTCTGGTGAGAAGTGAGATGATGATGATGATATCACATGCCAGATGTAATTAAGGCCAAGGCTAGAGTATATGCATATTGCTTGTTGTCTTACCAGGCTCTGTGGTCATGGTGGTGGTCATGGTGTAGTGCTTGGAGGTGGTGTACTCGCCGTCGTCTTCTCTGAAAGTGGTGGCTCCAGACTGGATGCCCGAGTCTATGCCATATATCGACTGCTGCCACTCTGCCACCTTCACCACGCCGCTGTCAGGCTCACCCACTGCCACGCAAGAAAACAGGAAGTGTGAGATGCAAAAACAGGTTGGACCAAAATCAACACTCGGGGTTTAATAAACATGGAAATGAGGATATTTAGGGGTTCCCCATTTATCTCCCAAGTGAACCAGTGTTTCACTTCTGTGCCATAAAGGATTCGTTTAAAGCTATATTTGTATTAAGGAAGTGACCTCAATATATGTAAATGCATGAAAACAATAGTTGGAAGTAAGAAAGGTCATGATCAAAACACTCTCCTTTAAAGGTACTGTAGAATGAGAAGATGAAGACAAAAGTGTACATGGAAATACACAAGCTAAATCTAAAATCAACACAAAAATCACTATATTATTAGAATAGAGAATGTGGAGTAAGAAGTAAATATGGCAGAAAAAAATACATAAAAATGTTTTAAAGAAAGAGCTGAATTGTGAATCACTTACTCTGCATTGCCATCCTTGCCTCCCTTTATCAAAACAACGATGAAGAACCTGAAAAACACAAAAAGAGCCAAAGTCAAGATTCAGTCAAACATTACCTCTGCTATGAAGATGATGATGCTACACTTCAACACATGCCTGCCTCTTTTCATGAATTCAGAAATATTCCAGTGAGGTCTCTGTTCCCTTAAAAAAAACGTCTGGCATTCAGTTGTGATACGCCACCAGGAGTATGACAGCTCACAAGATGAGCCCCCTTCCTCCTCCTACCGCGGACAATAACACAGAGCAGCAGCAGTGGCTCATGGGGTAGTGACAGAGAGACAGCTGTAAGTCAGGAATGCTGGCCACTATGAGTGACCTTTCACCCCAGGCCTCCACCCATACAGCCGTGGGAGCAGCCTGCTGCTGACACACGGCAAACAGGCACCTGCTCGTCAGGTTTTCGAGTCTACTGGGTGAGTGTGTACAGGCAGTGAGTATTCTCCTCGTCACACCTGCAGCTCTACTTTTGTTTGATTTATTTTGAATATTATTATATACCATCTACAGCTCATTTACCCTCATTGAGTAGGCTTGTAGAAACCTGACATCCTGAGGCATCTCGTGCAGTTTTATTTTAATAGTGCTCCAGATTGAAGAACAATAACAACTTTGTCTTAGGCCTCCAACGTGAACTCCTTTTTCTAATAAAAATAATTCTTCTCGCTCCATTTACTCGGGTGGTTTTCATTCATCACATTGACATCTTTACTGTATCTCATAGTAAAATCACAATTATCTTTTTCATGCTTGTCTACTGAGCTTTCTGGGTCATTATTTGCATGCACCTCTGAGTAAAAATATCAAAACTGGACTGTAACAAGTGAGTCCCACATTTTTAAAAAACTTGCTTATGAAGATTAATATGGGACTATGTCTCAAATATTAAATCTAATATGCAAGTTGCTCCCTGTAACAAAATATTATGATGACACCTTTGACAGGTTTCCTTTGCAAACAAGATCCTCATTTTATATTCTAATCTGCAGATTGTATGTATGCAAGTATAATTGTATGTAGAAAGACCAACGCTCCCACTCAGCTAGAGCTTCACTAAGGTGCTGGAAAGTATGACCTGGAATTTTTTCACATTCCTCTATTGAAGGGGGCGATGTCTGTGCACTTCCTAAAATATTGAGATTCAAACGTACACCAGGTGAGCTTGATTTGGTACGTCACAAATACGAAAGCCAATCACTCTCTAATTTACAAATACTACTACAGCCAATGAGCCAGTTCCCAGGTGAACTTGGTTAGTTATCAAGATGTGAACACACTGTAACATCGTAGCAGATATTATTATACTTTCACAACCCCTAACGCTGTTTCAGCCACTGCCAGTTACAAACTATCAAGCTAATCACAACATAAACAAAAGATGCTAACTACACTTACCCTTCTGATGATTTTGGTGCCCAACAAACTCCTCATCCGAGTCCGGGTCTGACTGAGACTCAAACATTAACGTTATGGCTGAATCTCTCCCATGTTTCCTCTAACACTAGCCATCTTGATGTGCGCTGCACTTTCATCGCACAACCTAGCGCAAACAATGGTGGGCGGGGCCAGAGGCCTGTGATTCATAGATCTAGAATTTCTCAACGAGGGAGAAAGAGTAGATGTGCTTCCAGTCCCTTATCAGGGTTTTTAAAAACTTTTTAATGTGGGAAAACCATGTTAAATAAAATAAAATAAATGTGTACACAACTGACAATGGACAGGCAAACAAAACCATGCGATTGCATAGCAGTATGCAAATATGTATTCTAATCTGTAACCTTAAAATGAGGACTAAAACATAGGCCGTCTTCCAGACGTTCTTGTCCTTGAGGGTCCACAGACCCAAAATAACCTCTCACAGAACCTGTCAAAACATGGATGTTTTCCATCTGCATGTTTCTGCAGCCTGATGTTACCCACCACAGAAATCTTCTTCATTACAGTTAAAAAATATGCAATGTGAAATATGACCAATATAGTAAAATGCATTTACTGTGCTGGTTACAAGTGTTCTCAGATGTTTGACTCCTACTAACAGGAGGCTTGTGTGTGTGTATGTGCACTAAACATGTAAGAGTGTGTTTGCTGATTTCTGCAGGTGCACTGAGGGTACTGGGGGTCTCTACACACAACAAAATACACAAACAAAGGCATTAACAGACAAAACCAAGGAAAAATATTATAGCTTACAACATGATTCCTGCATTAAGCAACAATACATATCTGCCGTCTTTAATAAAACAAGTCAAGCTAAAAGCTCCAAAGTCAAGCTGCTGTGTTGGCACAAAATGAGCTATAAACCACGAAATTACCACCTTCACCTCTGGTCACATTCTGAACACATTCATACTGGCACAGCCTTACAATGTAGTGAGCATTGTAACCAAAGTTGATCTATGGGTTTGGAGAATAGGAATTTGTACCAAGATGAACTGCTTTGTCTCGTTGCCTTACACTGTTAGCAAAAGCACCACTCCCTCATCTTTTTGCCCTCTGGCTTTGCATGTATTTCCGTCCCCCAGACGACCCAGCCCACTTTTTACCCCCCATTCTGTGTGTACTTACTGGTATGTAGTTGTGTGTACGTCAGAGTAGTTTCTGCTGGGGGGTTTGTTTGAAGAAATTGACAATAGTGTGTGTGCGTACCAGCAAAATGTGTGCATTACATGTCCCTCATTAGTTTCTGTCTGTCCTGAGTGTTCTCTCTGTGGCACTTTGATTAACTAGTAACTAACTTGCAAGTCCCCACATGTTTTTGGGCCTGCATTAGTTACTTACTGTCGACATGCATGTGTTCAAGACATGTTTATCTGACGTTCTTGTAGGTCCCAACACGTCTCATTATGTGACTCTCGCTTTCACAGGGAGAAGCAGCTCAGTGAGTTCCAGCTTTAGTCAGTCTGGCATGAGATCCTGCAGGACCAGGCCTCAGAGGACTGTCTGTGCTTGCAGCTGCATGCTGCCTTACAAGATAATGCACTGACTCATGAGGGCACAGACAGAAACCATGCTTACAATCACAGAGTATCCCTACCTTTCTAAGTAAAGGTGTGGCCTTTTCTTCAACGCAAGCATGAGGGCTTTTTCCTCAAGAATGTAAGCGACTACTGGCTATCCACTGATCAATAGGAAAATAGGAACAAATTGAGACAAATCAGACTAACTAAAATCATTTTACTGCTGAAGGTGCAGATACAACTGTTATAAAACACAGTTCGGTTTTAATCAGAACTACAGCATGTACACCAAGTCCACGCAGAACTTTCCTGTTCTCTGTAAATCAGGGACAGTGTTTGTGTAGTCTTTGTTTTCCTGGGCGAGGCAGCTGGTTCAGCCAACTGTTGCAATACTGCGACACGCCCCGCATATTGCCTAGGTAACCAAACGGCACCGTCCTGTGGCCGTTTTATCTGCTGACCCATCTGATGTCTGAAGCTTTGCTCACTTGTTTGCTGCCAATTGTTGTTGCCTCTTGGGTTTTCTCACAACTCCCCCACAATGTTCAGGACTAATGTCGAGAAAATCATTCGAAGATTAGATTTAAAATAATATACTGCAAATGTAAAAACTAAAGCTGAGTGAGGCAAGAACTTAGAAGACAACAAAACATAAACTTTGTATGATGATTAAGGTGAAAGTAAAAACTGAGTATCGAAGCTTGTCTACTGATCCCTCCCCCATTATTCAGTGCTGACTAAAAGCTGTGGGTTGCTTTGTGCACCGCTGACTGCACTTTGCTCTCTTCCAGTTAATGAGTGATGCACCCTTTCACCCTAACTGTACCCTGCTCTTTCATCACCATTACCACCACCACCACCCATCCATCCATCCATCCATCCATCCACACAAACGCACAGTAACATGGAAGCCTCACTTTTTACTCATGAAAACACAAACATCTCACACCCATCACCTCTTACTATCTTGTTAAGCTCACCAGCCCTTGTGGATGACTTTAAGGGGCTTCTTCCAAAAAAAACCCACCAAAAAACAACCCCTGCACAGTAAAACCAGGAATGTGGATCAGTGAGCGCTGCCAGTGAATGAGTTGCAACAGAAAATCAGAGATGGATACTGCTCAGCACCCGAAGCTAAAATGCTGGTGCGACATTCCACACTAACACAGCGTATTCAGTCCGTTCGATGTCCACTCGTAAATCTTTTGCTGAAAAAAGTGCACATTTTCTCACTCTTTAACACTAGATAACAAGGACACTGCTACTGTGACAATCTATCAGTAAGTCTAATTCTCTTTATCATGAGAACTGATTTACTACACCCCAGACATGTCAGACAGAAAGTGTCTCCACAGCAGTGACAGGCTCTCAAGGGTGTGGCAGCAGAGTGTGTGGCTGCATGAGTGAACAGGGTGAGGCTGAATACACCTTCTGGCTAGAGGGGCTATGGAAGATCTGTCACTTTTTTCTTATTAATCCTCCCAATAATTAAGGAGTTTTGCAGTTAAAAACTCAGTACAGACATGTAAAACATTCGAGCGGGCCAGATTTTTGACTTTGTGGGCCTAAGCTCCTCTTTGTGTCACAGCAGGAATGAATCAGGTCAGGGAAGAGGCCCAGGGGGGCTGGAGATGCACTGGTCGTATTCCAGAGGGGCTCCTAACATACATTACAGAGTTTGCAGTGATTTGTTGTTTAGCCGCATGCCTGTTTGACAGGCCAGGGTGTAAATAACACGTCACAGGGCTCTGCTAGGCTTTTACATGTCTCCTTGAGAAGATTAAGCTCGCAAAAATTATTATCAGGTGTAAAGGCATTGTTTGGAAAAAAGCTTATTTGCCTTCTTGCCAAACATTAGATGAGAAGCTTGAAACCTCTCTCATGTCTGTCCAGAATAAAGCTGAAGCAAGCAGCTTTAGCTTAGCATAAAGGCTGGAAACGGGAGGAAACAGCTGGCCTGGCTCTGTCAAAACATAACAAAAACATCTACCAGCACCTCTAAAGCTCATTGATGTTAGATCTTATTTGTTAAACCCTTACAAAAACCAAAGGGTAAAAACAACTGGGGAAAAAAGTCCTGCACATAACCCCCTGTACAACTACACCCTTTGGTTTTAAGCTAAGCTGTCTCCTACCAGTAGCTTCATATTCATCGTACAGACATTGAAGGGGTATCAATCTTCTTGTTAACTCTCGGTAAGAAGAGTTGTAGAAACTTAACCTCATCTGATGGTCCATGATTTCTAACAGGCTTGCTAATGTCATGTTTAGGCTGACATGCAATGCAAATAAAGCAGATTATGTTACCACACAGTTGTAAAGCTTCCGGCACCATCTGCACAGATCAACTATTTGACATAAAGGCTGCCCCCCCCTCCCCCCCCACACACACACATATACTGTATGTCCCCTGAAATGCAACACACACACCTCTTGCAATAAACTGTTTCTTTAACACAACACCATACAGTCACATGGCTAAATCCTCTCCAGAAACACTAAGTGGCCAGCTGATGCTCCAGAGCAGAGGGGCTGCAGACGACATTCTGCATCTCTTCTCTACAGAGTTGAGAGCTCAGCTGTCCCAATGGGATACATCTTAACACCCCCACTAGCCTTCCTGGTCCCCAAACCATATATCCCTTATCCCCCACTCACCCAACAATAGCTGTTATGACACTGTAATGGTGGCAACAGGGGCTAACTGGATAGCTGTTTGTTATAAATCAATAAGGGAGGATGTGAAGTGGTGCACAGCTAATGGATTTATTGTGGTGGGTGACAGGAAGTGGTGGTCAACATTATCTGACTCACCAACACTGCTGGGCTGTCCGGTCAAAGAGAGGAAGTTTATTAGGAGAAGCTGTTCTTTCACAACTGTTCCTACATACTGTAGACGCAAAACTATGGTGACGGACCACTGTAGGCTGTATCACATCATGCACAATGTTCAGGAAGAACACAGCTCCAGTGCTCACGCGGAGCGAGAGAGCATTTGTCAATTGCCTGTAACAGCCAAGCTGATAAAATCCAGACCATAGCAACGCTGCCGTGCCAAGAGCCCACAGAGAAAGAACAGACAATGAGATACTGCTGGTGTGCACTTGAGCAACACACAAACTGAATTTGTCTAAACGTGGCAGATACAGCACAGCGTACCTCTCCTGTGCTTGATCTGGGAACACTCTCAAAGACACAGTCAGCATGCCAATGAATAAAATAAGCAGCAGAATGGGTAATGTCTCTAGATCTGTCAGTCGATTCACTGCAACAACTTTAATGAGTTAAATTAAGCCAGCGGATGCCATATAATGGCTGTAAACTGGTGTGTAGTTGTTTACCCCTTGTGGGACTTCGCTGTGAATCAAAGGAAATGTGAGCCGTCTCGGAGGAGGAGCCCGAGTGCAGAGCAGGATAAGATTACATGAAGCTGATAAAGATGGAGGGAAGGAGTAAAAATGGGCGTACCCAGGGGGTAATAAACCCTCGTTTGCAAAACAACAAAGTTTGCAGAACAGTCCGTTACATGTCAGACATTGTGGGAGGAACAGAAGATGTCCAAAGTTTGCCTTCCATATCAGGAGAACAATACATCATAAAGAATTGGAACTCAGATAGCTAGGTTTCATTTTGCTTTAAAATAAATAAATAAAATCCAGCATTTGAACATTTGAGGGCCAGTTTTGTTATTTTAGGTGAAGAGAGTGTTTTTATCTCTACGGTAAGTAGGATGTTCCCTTCTCCATGTTGTTTGGTTGATGGTAGGAAGGAAGAGGGTGAACTGACAGCACAGAGAGCCTCTGTGTTACTTTGTTTGGGGTAGAGAGGAAAAAAAAGAGTGGCCGCATTGTCCCATTGACTGCTGTCACATTGAAAAGGAAACCGGGTCTCAAGTGTCCCCACTGGATGCTACCAAAAAGGCTTGAAGCACATCAAGATGGCTCTGTGTACACTGGCCAAGTTTCGTGGCCAATGCTGCATCCAAAGCCATGTTAAAAGGCCTGACAGGGAGTTATTTCTTGAACTGCCTTTGCTACACATCGGTGTGCGGCTGAGCATTGAGGCGATGTGACAGATGATTAATTTTTCAGGGAGATTAGAGGCGAGAGGAGGGGGGGCTGCTTTGGAGAGCGGGGCATGAGTCTAAAGGGACCCAAAAGAATACAGGAACCAATTCAAGTTCACAGTTTGTTCTTACAACAAAAAGAAAAAGAAAAAAAGAAACATAAAATCTAAATCTCTAAGAGGGAAAGCTAGCGTTATTTAACATTTGTGTGACTTATTCTGTCATTCGTTTCAGATACGGCTTTTGTCTGATGATAACTACCAAAAGGTCATCTTTTAAAAGAACAAAAAAGGACAAAATAACAGCCTTGATGGTATGAAACGCCCATGCATTCTTCAGTTTATCCAGTGTTCTGTAAAGTAATCAGAGGCCCCAGGATTGCACAACTTTCTCAACCTATGAGAGCATGAAATCCCCCGAAAGCAGTGAAACACAGAAAACAGCCCAAAACTGAGTTCCCGAGATTTTCACAATATGCTAAATTAACTTCTTTGTGAGATGTTGGGCTCCTTCATGTTGTGCATGTAACAAGTCACCCTCCTCCGTTGACTTGCTTTCCGTTTCAACCACACCCTCACTTCTCAATCTCTCATAGAAGTGTAATTAAGTGACAGGAAGGAGGAGGAGGAGGAGGAGGAGGAAAACAGACACCACAGGAATTATCGGAGGCATGCTGACAAGTATAACTCAGCCAAATCATCCAACTGTGAAAACTTTATCTTTTGAGTCAGCGCAGGGAACTAGTTCACTCCTTCCGTGCTTGGATACACTGACAGTAATGAAAAAATTATCAATGTTGATGTATTCATGAGGAAAACAGTACGATTCAGTTATTTCCAGCATGCTGTTGGACTGATGCATGTGCGTTTTGGATGCAGCTTTGATAGGAGCCGACTTGAAATGACCAAGCTGGCAGCCATTCACGCAGCTTTTAAGTGCGAGTGATTGGAAGAAACGGCCATTAGGCCTTTGACATTTTAAGTAAGGGACATTTTCTTGTCCTCGTTTGAGCCGACCAAGAGAACTGTTGGAGGTGAATAATTCATGTCAGCGCCTGTCATGGGTTCAGCTGGGCAGCGCAGCTTCTCTTGCTCAGCATTATGCCACTGTGCTCTACTAGAAGCTTCTGATTTTAAGTTTTGTCAGTGACAGCAAAAATCTGTTACATGAGTGGTTGTTTTTCAAACGATCCTGACAATTATTTAATTCATCCTAAACAAAGACACTCAACCCCTTCTCTGGAAATCTAATGTTCTGTTGCACCTGCCGGGTTTATTTAACTAAAGACACCTTGTATATTAAAAGTGAATTAACCACTGTGGATGTCACTGGGTGTCTGCAGCCAGGTTGAGTCAATTTGCTTTGGTTTGGAGACAGCCGATGAAGATTTCCTCTAAAGCCTCTCTGGAAGTTAGCACAGTGAAGATGCTGATGCTGTCACACCACCTCCCTTTTGACTTCAACCATAAAGACCCCTATCGTAGCTGATGGGAAACTTTATCTCTCTACCTCCCCTTCTCCATGGATATGCAGAGACAGAGCAGGTCACACGACGTGTGCGACGACCGGCTGTAACTGATGCCCCTGGAAAGTACTCAGTAGGGCACGACTGAACAGAGACGGAGACGAGGTAAGACAGCGGAAAAGAAATCCTTCAAGCCAAACAAAGAGGTCAGGATATATGCCATACAGTAATCCCTATTGCAAAGTGTAGACCTATTTATAAACTGAAGGATCTCCTGGCCTCTTGCTCCCCTAATGTAGGACAGTATCACGGAATTAAGCAGGAGGGGGGAGATTATCACTGTGCCACCACAGCTGTAGCTGCGAAATCTACAGTAAGTCACTGCCCCCCCCTCCCCACCGCCTCTGTCCCACCACCCATCATTCCCCAAGGCCAGACATGAACAGCTTTCCAACCAGGGTGCTGTCTGTTGCTGCACTACTTGATGGCACAGGGCAAGCTCGATGGAGGCCTGGCTGGCAGAAATATTGGCACCCTGTCCTATTCAACCTGACACACATTCAGCAGCCTCAGCTGGACGCATCACCCTAGAAACAAGCTGGACGCAACACAAACTTGTTAAGCATTGTGCTTGGTGCTTTGTGATGGTTTTATTTGCTGATCATCCAAACAAGAGCACAATAGGAAATGTGATTTTACTGTTTAATGGTCCAAGAGACATATGCTCAGCTTTGAATGAGAGCTGTTTAACTTCTAATTCCAACATGACCTGTGTAAAATTAGACTTTAACAGACATTAAAGTTGGCTGCAGAAGGACACCAGAAATGACTTAATTGGATATCTTTTAAAAAAGCGGATAAGATAAAAGTAATTTAAAATTACCCCCCCCTCCCCTCAGTGGATTTGCTCATGAAATCAAGAGAAAGAGAGTCGTGCTCCTCCGGTCACTAAGCAGGACTGAAAAACTTGCTGTCCTGTCAAGTCTGGAGCATCTGCAAACTAAGGTAATGACATCATGGAAGATTTGGCAGCTCCTGGAGGCATCGCTTCTGGCATGACAAGCTATGTGGGAGTGGATTGGAGATATAGTAGAGACATGACTCACAGTGTTCACTGTCATACATTACACATGTATGTGAACAAGAACTTACTCCCCCATGCACAATTACTTCATCATAGTATTCACTGCTGTTTGAGCTCCAATAAACTTATGGCTGCAACTAACATTTTTATTATCAGTTAATATTAATTTCTTGATAAATTGTTGGTCTGTAAGATGTCAGAAAACTGTGTGGGTGACATCTTCAAATTGACCAACTGTCCAAAACCAGAACGTATTCAACTTATAAGCATAGTGGACAATAAAACCCCAGAAACTTTTTTTAAGGCATTGAAAAGAATGATTAATCTATTATAAAACATCTGTCCATTACTTCTGTGGCTTGACTAATGGATTAATCGCCTCCTATTTAAGTTTACATGTATGAGTTAGCTGGAACAATCAACGCTTTGTTGTTGCATGTCAAATAATAAATGCTGTTAGATTGTCATTCTGATACAAATTAATTCTCCACATAAGTCAAAAACATTGTGAATAGCCTTTTTTTTAAATTTTCACCTGCCTCTCTCGCACGCGAACACCCGTATACACGCGCGCGCGCACACACACATACTTGGACCTCATTCACGCCGCTGTGGGACTCTATTGACAAGTGAAGTGAAGTTTAATGGTCGATACTTAGGGCCAAAAGCGTCGTTACGATTTCGCAGAACGAGCAGTTTGACACGTTGGGCCGTACGAACAATTCAATTTACAAACTTAACTTTTTAAGGGGGCCGGGGAGCTCGTGCTCGACTCAAACAACAGGCAGTAGTGGTCAGTTTGAGGCATGCGGAAATGAATTCCAAATGCAAGGCTGGATTGGAAGCGAAAATGTAACCAAACCATTACCCCCCACAACCATACATGCTTAAAGACAATAGAGAGCAGGACAGAATTAAACGCTAAAAGAAAGGGAAAAAAACAAATATGTCGGTGACAAAGACTCTATGCGCAGTTGAAAAACGGTCAAAGAACGCGAATCTTACCTGTCGAAACACACGGACGCGTTTTAGTTTATTCCAGGTCAGAGTTGTTTTCCTCGGACGGGACACTTGTCCGTATCTATTGCCCCCACTTCACTCTCTCCGGTGCTGCTAGTGGCCGACAGTCCTCCGGACAAAAATTAGTAAAAGAAGCGTCACCTCAGCCCAGACTCCGCCTTCCCAACCCCGACCCCACCCTGCCAAAGCTCAACAGAGGCGTCACAGCTTGTTTTATTGTCAGGAGGTACTGTAGTCAATAAAATACACAAGCTCGTGTTCATTTACTAAAAACTGACTCAAGCAACACTGCAATGTAGCGAAACCTTAAAGGAACTTGCTATTGGTGCGTCGTTTAGACCTGCTACAAGAGTGAAAATAGCATTTAAAAACTTTTTAAAAATTGAGAGATTTATTTGTCACATGCTTATATGAAATGTTTTATATATAGCCCATACCCTTAACACCACATAGCCTGCTATAGCCTATAGACTTATATCAACACACAACAGCTCAGCACATATGAGCAAAGTATAAAGCTGCAGACAATTTAGAGGAATAAAATTAGACCCACAGGTAGGCCTATATATCACAGAGCACAGTTTAAGTGTAGAGTATAATAACTTTTGAGCGGCTCAAGCTTCCTGGTAGCTTATTATAATTATGTAGGCGTCGTGGTTAGTTCGTTTTAGTTGTTTTTTTTCTAATTTGAAAGGTGCTAACAACCGTGGACCATGCACCTTTGGTGACCACACCTTAATTACAACACGAAACCAGACGATAATGTGATGAGTCACTGCAGCAGCATCCGAGAAACAATACGCGGTCTGAGGGCCTGCTCGCGCTATTTCTAGAGAAAAAAAAAGTTACAACCATGTCATCTTTTCGCTCTCTTTTTTGTGTGTGACAGTACTTTCTTTGGAGGTGTTCGTAGGGAGGGAGGATGGTGAATTAATCTGTTACTAAAATTGTGACTGGTCGATTAATCTACAAATTGTCTTAGCTCTAGTTAAGCAAAACGTTCCTTTTATCATATTTTTAAAAAACATATTTAAATTTATTTATATTTTTTATTTTGATATGGAGCTGTTGGGTCTGGAATAAAGTTTAATAATAATAATAATAATAATAATAATAATTAGTCTAGTTTTAAAGCATTTGGTGAAAAGTTGAGCCTCTGACACTCACAATCCTCCCTCATGTATTATTTAAAAAGAATTACTGCTACATGTCCACTTTATCTGTATGGGGGACTGAAAGTGTCTGAGCAGCACTGTGACATCTGTGCTCCTCCTTGCATAGAAAAAAAGAAAACCAGAAATGACAGAGCTATTGAAAAATGCCGTGAAAGATGTGTATTTTTTGCCCTCTCATTTTAGACCTGTCAAGGCAGATAAAAAAAAGGAATGAAATCCCTCCACCTACCGACACCAGTGGTGCAGTTAAATGTCAAGCAGGAACCGAAACTTGACTAGCTGCTATGTGACACACTCAGACTGGATGACAGACTCAGATAGGTCAGGCTGTAATGTCCTGCCTCGGGGCATATTGTCACGACACTTTCCAATATGTGGCCATTGTGATAGTCATCATCTGTGCCTCCTTGAATGAAAGAGACGGGGACAGAGGAGGTCAAGGCATGCTGGGCCACTGCTGCTTATATAGGCCATTATATATTTTTTTAAAGCCAATGTTTCTCCTTACAAACATCTTCAGGCCCAAATTATACTCTTTTCATATGTTGCTCGAGGGTCTATTAGACTATTGAACTCTTACTATTCCTTGTATTCTGCATGTCTTTGACTTGTTTTGGCTCGGATAGTGGACACAGGGGCAGCACTGACATGAATGCCGCCATTGTTTTGAACACAGCAGCCTCTTTATTTTGAAAATCAGCCAGGATTTAAAAGAGTGGAATTCATGTGGGACTTTAGCTCACACTGACTCTGTCAAAGATGCCTATTTTGGACTTGGCACGAATTATAGTAAGCTTTTGTTGTCCGTTTCTTTTATATAATAGAGAGTAAGTCAGAGGCTGCTTGCAGTCTCATCATATATATATTTACAAAGTCCAACAAACCTCCAAACAGGGGTCAATAAGATGTCTGCAGTGGTGTTAGACTCCCAACAGACCATGAATCTCATGCTACGCTTGAATCTGTGTTTCATTCCAAGGGCCGGACACGCTGATATGATGTCCCTGCTTTACAATACTCGCCTGTTTTGCTCCCTCCTCTGCCATACACCCCACAGGAAATGGTCCCATTGTCCTTGGGAGAGGAAGTGGCCTGGAGAAGACCACTAGCTTACTGGATTGATGGACGCAGTGGTAAATTATTAATCATCACTTACAAATGGCAGACACGTCGACACTGTAGTGCCGGCTGTCCACTGAGGAATGTTTCGGAACAATGGACAATAGAGCTGCAGAGGACCACCTGTGCCATGGTAGATCATCTGGTTTGAGCATAAAGACATGTAAAATGAAGCAAGAACATTTATAAAAACAAGGTAATGTTTTTAATTTTAGATTCACTCCGAGAGTCGCGGGATCTTCTAAACCCACAGGAGGAGCTGAGATTGGAAAGTCAACGCTCCACTTAAGGTTCACTTACCTGTGACGTCTTGAGCTTCTGTCACTCTGTTTTTATGGAGTTTCCCAACTTTTCAAGGAACTGTAGATCTTCAAACTGTGCATTATTCTGAGCACCTCCAGAACTTCTTGTCCATGGTGAGTTACACATTGAGCCTCCAAACAGCACTCAAGATCCACTTACTTGCTTATTCTGGAGCAAGCAAAATTGTTTTGTAAAAGGCCGAGAAGCATTGAATCCAGTGGTAAAGCTATTGTTACTCCATGAGACAAATCTAGCAGCTTGATTTAGAGTATTTTTGTATCTACAATGAGATCTTTTTTTATTTTTTTATTTTAATGAAGATATTCAGTGAGAAACCAGATGGCAATGATGACTACAACTTTATGTTCATTCAGACTTTTACCACTAGAGGTGGACAGAGACTCACACAGTCAAGTTAACACTGAACACGTAATATGGGAGGCATTTGTTAGAGACAGGTCATATGTAAGTGTGAGAGTGCATATTATAGTATGTGTGTCTGTGCACACTCTCAGGCAGGCTTGGTGGTTGGCTCTCAGGGTTAAAATAGGCTCAACATTCGGGCCCGTCACATGTGGTTGTTCTACTAGTTTTAGAAGATTCAGATAAAGTGAGAGAGGCAGCTGAAAATAAGTATGTGTTCTTTTAATGACACACATAACAATCAGACCGATGTTGAGCTTGCAAAGGTGCTTGTTGCTAAAGGAAGTGGGTCTGATTGAGCCTGTGCAGGCGTGATTTCCATCAGATAGGACAACCAAAAATACCAACAGGGTGTGATGTGATTTCTCTGGCTTAAAATACTTTGCATGTGACCAGTTGCTACCAGAGCCCGGCTTAATTTCCACACGAGTCCATCACCATCTCACATACAGTAGGCCTATACACTCAGCAGAATCATGGGGAATCCTGATGAGGTGCCCTTGAGCAAGGCACTAAACTGCTTAAGGAACCTAACTATGTGGCAGCCTCATCACTCTAACATCTAACAACTGCATGACTATTGCTCCTGTGTGTGTGTGTGTGTGTGTAGAATAACAATGGAGTGGAAAAAATGTAATTAATAAAGGAATTCTTCTTCTTCTTCTTCTTCTTCTTCTTCTTCTTCTTCTTCTTCTTCTTCTTCTTCTTTACGTGGACTACTGAATGTGTAATAGAGAGTCTCAGAGGTTCAGCTTTATCATAAACTGTTTAGTCCTGACAAACTGTACTGCTACGGAATGGGTGAAGGCTTTTCGTTGAAAAACTACATGTCCCATGATCCCTCGCTTTCAAGATGACCAAATGGAACACAGAAGCAGACCAGCCGTTGTGACAGATGAGACCCAAGTTTGCGGAGAGGAACTGCTGCGCCGACTACGACCTTGTATAGACACGGGTGAAAGAAATATGTAAGTTTAATATGTTCCCCTTTCTTTACCTCTAACTGTCATTTCATAGACAGTTCTCCTGTAGTCCCGTCGCTTTGGTGTTTTGTTGGTTCAAACTTGGTGAGGGGAAATTTCCATAACGCCGCAGGGTGGGATTTCTCTCTCCGGGGTGGAAGTGTTGATGGTGCTAATCAAGTTTGTTAAGTTGTCGTCTTAACGCTTATCTTTTTTTTTTACGAACACTTGAACATAGAATCACTTTATGCTCAGACGTGAATGAAGCAGGTGCTGTTTAAGGTATAGGTTAACATTAGCTAAGTTACATGTTTTTGGCTTGACCTCCATGGTTTTGCTAATCGTTATCCATCACAATTGTAGTTAGCTATAGCGTTAAAGCCTGATGGAATTAAATGAAAGTGACGTGAAGAATCAGTGGTCAACTGTGGTTTTTGTTAATAGTTGTTGTTACTTTACTGTAAAATGTTCAGTAACCATCAACCTATCCGGAATTTAAGATAAAAAGTAGTCACCCCCTCCTTGTTAAACATGTTGGTGAACTTGCAGTAATAATAACTTCTGTATACTTCAGGGTTTACTGTAGAGTCAGACAGCTGAGACTCAGAAGGTGCAACCTCTGTACATGCACTGGTAGGAAATTAAAGCCACCTTTGTGTGTAAACCGCACATTATCCACTGTGTATTCAACACAGACATCTTAAGTAGGGAGCTGGCTTCATTTAGGCAGAATATAACAGTTCTCACTGAAATACTAACTAAAATCAGGTCTAGTTTAGGTATTATACTCTGCATGAAGTAAAAACATAATTACGATTCATTTAATACAATCAAGGGGGAAGAATAATGAATGTGTCTCAGCCTGTTTTTCTCTCCTTGGGCTTTCCTCTTTGTGTGCATTTCTCTTCACACGTTTCACTTATTATAGTAAAATATTAAAGACCCCCCCCCCAGACATGTTTTTAAGATGAATATAAAACATTCTACTTTGAATAATAGTTTGTGTCTGATATGGTTTTACCTCTCAAAAATTCAAATATGTTAGAATTCTTAAAATTACATCTAATCAGTCCTCATTAAAAATTCCAAAATATATGAACATGCAATTAAGTTTAACTACTGGACTTCACTGTAAAGTCCATGTATGTGCGCTGGAGGCCTTCAAGTTTATATGTCACACTTGTGTATGCTGAATAGTGGACCAGGAATGGCTTACACACTATTTGTGATGTCACAGATCATGCTCGACCCTCCTCTTCAAATCAGATTTTCAATGAGCTCAGATAAAATTTACACTTTCAGTAACAAATATGAAAACAGCTATATAGTGTCAGACTCATACACATACATCTTTCTACACATTCTAACATTCAACTGGAGGAACCAGAAGAAAAACACATTTTTAACTGGAGAGGGACTTTAACAAAGATTAAAGGTTGAAAGAATGCTGTTAACATGAATAATAGCAAAATTCATTAAATCATTTTTAAAGTGTACTGTTATTAATAGAATTGTGTATTGAACAGGAAATACTGTGTCTGTCGCATCAAGTGCTGTGACATCATGCTTGATGAGACCTATACTTGTCTGTTGAAAAAAATGTTTTTGTGGAAAATGTGTTACGTGTATCAAAAAAGTATCATTATTATATTGGCACCAAAATACAGGTATAATGTGGTTATGAGTATTGTTTCCACTGACACAGCCTTATTTATTAAAAAAATAGCAACAATTTCTGAAATTTCATAGACCATAAATTATTACAGGACACAGAGTTTAAAAAAGTAGTTTTAAACATTCACGCTTTCTCTCAATAACAGTGTGTTTTTTTTCCCTCTAAAGAAACAAAACAAAAACACCACAAAAAGGACAACTAAGACTTGTGCCATAAAATGAGAGAAAAACAAAAAAGTCAAATTAAAAAAAAAAAAAAAATTGGTTACTTCAGTTGTAATTTTGTCACATTTTCTTAAAGTACTTTTAACAACTGGGGATGGGTACCATCAGTGCAACAAACTAGTGTGTGTAGCTGTGTCTGTAGCATTGAGTATTTAAAATAACGCATTTTTTAGGAGGGTCGGGCATCGGGTACATTATTTGCTATAATATTCTGAAGAGCAATAGCCTCAGGCGGCAAAGCACTTTTACCAACATACATTATATGTAAAACCGTTTCAGTTGGTGATGACTTTAAATTCTGTCCAAATGCCACATGATATTTTCTATTATTTTTACTCCGTAGCCTAAATGTGTCTGTGGAGTGTAGAAGTAGGTCCTCTTAAAGAACAGATTCAGCTCACAATTTAAGTTCCTTACTTTTGGTCAACATCTTGTGTGATGTAATGAATATTTTTGAGCTATTTCCTATTGTATCAAGACTGTATCAGGTTACATGATGGACAGCAGAGGGGGTGGTGGTCTTGCTGCTATTTTAGAACAAGTGGTAGATTGGTCAGAAACTACAGTGCCCTTTTTTGGTAAACATGCAATCATTAAATAAGAACTAGCCTAAATTGCAATATAAACATGCATCCAGAATGAATTACAAATGTCATTTGTTCAGATTTGGACAATGAGCTTTACTTTAAATGAACCCTACATCAGTATGATAGTTAGGGTGCTTATAGCATGTGGGAAGAGAGGGAAGACATTCAAGTATTGTTCTTTGTTTTGTGATCATGTCATGTCTTAGCAGTGGCCTCTGTTTGCTGCAAGTTATACTGTAAGTCAGTGTCTGTGTTTTTATCTCTCCACCCAGGATGTTGTCTAAACTTGCCATCAAGAAACTGTAAATCCCTTCCAAGTGTAAACATGCAAGATAAAGTTAGGTCCAAAAAATATCAAGGTAGACACTCTGAGGAATCTTTATTGTTGTAGTTAAACAAAAGAAACATAAATGCATAAAGGGAAAACAACATTCACATGATTGATTTGTCAAAATGGGCCCTTTGTAACAAAATGTTTACTTTCTTTAGTGCTGGATAACAGAGTTGGAATTGTTTCTGTGGTAAAGGCTGAACTATATGTAAACCAGAGCCTGGAGCTTTGCAGTGTCTGGCTAATGTAAATGACTTGTGTCCACATGGAAGAGGGAAATTCTGACCTGCTGCTGTAGTACAACAACCAAGAGCTGGCCCACAGGCCTCTTGTCTTGCTCTTCTTTTATTTTTTCTGTCTGTCCATTCTTTTTCAGTCACACTTGATGATAAACCAGCACGCCCTTTCTCTGAACGCCACTCCTCCTCCTCCGCTTTCATTCCCCCTTCAGCCCCACCTCCACCCCGCCTCACTGTTGCTTTCTCCCTCCCTTTCTGACAGGACACACTCAGGACAGCACCGTAGCCGGCCGGTAAAGCAGCACTAGAAGCAGGGAGCATTTAATTTAAAGTACGTCCAGTAAAGGAGACAATACCCTACCTACACAGAGCATCACATGCTAAGATAACGACTGCAGCAGCACAGTAAGTCTGTCTCAGTTTCAGTATTTAGTATTAGGTCTAGGGCTTGCTGACTTGTCCTGTGTTATTAGCATTTAGCATGCTGTCTCTGTTTGTTGCTGTTGCTGTACTCAGTCTGTGTTGATTAAACTTGATCCAGCACAGAAACCTTTACTCGTTTGTTTTTCTCCCCTCCTGGTACTTTTCATGTCAAAAAGCCTCTGGTTTGTCTCTGTACTCTTGAACCAACCTTGCTGAATAGATGTCTCGATGTTATATGTGTCTCTGAAAAGTGAGAGAGAGTTTTGCTTTTTAAAAAAAATTTCTTTCTGTCATTTTGTGTTCACCTGATCACAACGCACAAGAATGCCTAGCATTTAATTCAGGGCATTGGCTTTCATGAATGAACGTGTTGACCTCATGCGGTAACTGTCATTACAGTGTGTAGGAGTCAGGGGCATCTAACAGAGAGGTTGCAAACAATTGAATACCTTTCAGGATTTTCGCATTTTTAGTGGCCACCGTAGGGTCTCCTACTGGAAAAGAAGGGTGAGGCGAGGGGCATTCAGATAATATTGATGGTAATTGGAGGTATGGAATAATTATTTCAACCTTGCCTCTTGTTCAGTCATTCGCATTTCTGTTTTAAAGGTCATGGCGGTCAGTAAGTCAGTAGCTTGACTCTGTGTTAGACTAGCCTAATCTTTAACTCAGAGTCAGAATCTCAAAGCACAAATCTTAACGATCTACAGGGTGAATCAAGCTGGAATATAGGTCCCTTACATACTCCTCCTGCAGCAGATTTAAAGGACCGCGTGTTGAGTGAACAGAGCAGATTGCCCTTTAGAGAGTGATTAATTGGTATTTGGTATTTTTGTGAGCACTTTCTCTTCACATGGAGTTGCTGTCCAGATATAGCTCCCCCAGTTGTCAGGGTGACATTCTTGCACACATTAAAGTCCACCGGCCTGTTTGTTTCCCATGCTTGTTTCATCCTGTATTTATTTCTGTGTCTAACACTGTCAGTTGCTGTTAGCAGCCCTTCTTATGAGTTCTCCTCCCAGTCATCTGAACACCATACTATTTCCTGTAATTAGTTGATTAATAACATACAGGTTCCATTATTGAGCAACTGTTTAAATTGCCAAATATTCACTGGTTCAGGCTACTTAATCAGGAGGCTTTGTTGCTTTTCATATTTATGTAAGCTGAATAGGGTTTTGCATGCTGGGTCGTCAGACCAAAGCCCCTTGAAGATGTCACCGTAGACTCTTGATCATCGGTAGACTAGATGATTAATGATTTTAAAAAATGATTGGATTAATAAGTATTTAAAATGATCATTAGTTGCAGCCCTACTCATCCTTCCCACTCTCCAGGTTTTCATCTAAGCCATCTAATCTTTATCAGTCCATTTCCCAAGCCTTTCCAGCTCTCTTTAATGTGGCAAACTTCAATATTTGTTTTGTGTCAGGTATCATATCTTGTCTTTTGTTGTGATGTTGGTTTGTGTTTACATTGTACTGACCTGAGCCTGATATTTAAAAAAAAAAAGGTGTTAGTATAGCAGATATCGGCAAATATATAATTTTACAACATATGCGTGTTGTTTGAAAGTGATCCATGGCCTCCAGGCTCTACTGCTGCATATTAGATTTTAACATCCTTGTCCAACTCCCATTTCCCAGCTGTTACTTTAATCACCTTTATGACTGAACGGCCAATAAACCTGTCCTTTCATGGAAGCTTTAACTGTTAACAGTTAACCAAACAGTTCTCCTCATTCAACACTATGGAGGAGTCTGCTACTTCAGAACAAATGTCACTGACAATAATGAGTGCATAATGTCATTTATTGGATTATAACCGTCAGCGTGACCAGACTGGTTTTGCAGCAGCATTGAAAATAAAAATGTGGTTGTGAGTATAGCCTGACCAATACAGGATTTATTTAAGCTAATATCCATATTGAATTTTTTTTTGTGAAAGTTTAAGAACTATGGTAATTATATATTAACTGGCATAATTTTTTTTAACACAACCAATTAAATAAATAAACATTTTTAATAAATTATAAATATTTATAATATATATTATAAATGAGTAATTTTAAACAAATACGGAATATTTTAATAACGAATATTATCTGCAATGAGCATATATCAGGCTCGGTCAGGCTCTAGTTATCAATCTTTCTGGACTTAATGATATCGAGCTAAAAGGTTTTAAGGGATTCGGAGTTGGGTGAATTATTACACTGCATACAATGAGATTTTTCTGAGACATATTTGTGGTTACGTGGTTATTTGGTTGTATAGTGTGTGTGTGACTGTCACTACTGAAACATAACAATATTTTATTAACAGCTAAAGGTTTTTGCCAACTATGTAGTCAATTTAATGAGCCCACTTATAATTCATTCTTACATTTGTTCCTGCCTGGTTTGGGTTAAAATAGAATAATAGATTCATGTGATTTCTCAGTCCTGTGTCATTGCCACATATATTTTAACCTGAGCAGCAGAATATCACATTGGTTGGCAACATGGATAGACATGCATCACTTGTTAAACATCATATTGCAGTGCGATTGGTTCATAAATGTCTTGTGATGCAGAGTGTGTGTGCGTGTGCGCAGGCTGTAGACACACTGTTGGGTCATCTTATCCTCTGAGCTGATTAGGTTCAAATATTTAATCTAGGCTGATGTTTGGATTTTGGCATTTTCCCCCCCAAAAAAGTTTTTTGTAATTTTTGAAGATCTTGACGAATTAAAGTTTAATTAATTTCTGTTTAATTTCAGCTTCGTAGAGTCACACATATAGTATGTAAGTAAAAGTAGTTTTTGCTGCAGTGCAGTAAAGCAGAATATCTTAAAGCATTTCTGTAATTCAGAGCCTTTTTGGCCCAGCCTATGAAACTCTCCAATGACATTTAATCATTAAATGGTTTGCAATTAGCCAGACCTTGTGTGCATTATTCTCTAGTGTCCTGAAAGCCTGCAGTATGTTATGTAGTGCATGCTGAAGTTAAGTTACTATATTTTCACTCCCAAGGGTTCTAAAGCACTTAGAGCGAAGGCCCAAGTTACTGTTATCTTTAAGATGTTCTTGTAGATTTTTAAGAAGTAAACAAAGGCAGTCTCATTTTCTATTTAATATTGTTAATCTCTCTCTTTATGTTAATGACCCTGGAGAACAGATGTTGACTGCCCTGTAAATCATGAAAGCAAGCTTTTGCTGCCTGCTCCTTTAGGTTTTAAGTAGATGAGACCAAACAGAGAATGTTTTTTCACTTTACTCCTTGGTTACATGAACAAGCAAGAGCCAAGTGCATGCTGACTGCCTGGAGTGCAGGACTTTTTTTTTTTCATATTAATGAACGCTTGTTACCTTGATTGCCAAAGGAGCTCTCACACCTTGCTGATTAAGCTGATCACTGCCAGATAAGTCTCTCAGTATTTGGCAGTATACTTTATTTATTACACTGGTGTTGGTGGTGACTTTCCTGCACTTGCTCATAGTTAGCGGTGCGTTTTAGCAGCAGATTGGTTTTCCATAGCAGAAGGGGGGATCAACCGTAGGCTTCAGTATGGGCTACAGACTGCAAGAACTAGAAGGATCCTGTCGGAGCCTATTGCGTCATAAGCACGTCAACAGTGTTACTCTCACTGCCCGAAGAAGCAGACAGAAGTTCTGCACTAAATTTAATTAAAATTGGCTCCCTTTACACTAATTGGTTTCAGTTTTTTGGGGGACCAAAGCTGCAGTAAGATCTTCTGGAGAAAAAAAGTACTTCTCAGTGTTTTCATTCTGTACCTTTAATGTCAAGCCACATTGTACAACATGTATTCATTCACTTTATGAAGCATTTGTCTCTTGGATCTCTGAGTTACATGACTGGAGTTCCACTACATTACATATTAAGTTTTAAGATTAGCTTATTGTAGTTCATTTTTTTTATTTCTGTATATTTCAAGATGATCAACTCTGCTACAACATCCCAATCACAGTAGGTAATTAGATAACTTTGCTGCATGAATGAAACTGACACTTTTTCCTGTTTTGTGGGAAGCACTGAAAAGTTCAGAGATGTAGATCCCTTCATCTAGTTACATAAGAGGTCACAAGAAAAGAGCCTTTTGACTAACTTCCTGAATGTGGTTTCCCTCCTTCACCTCTTTTAGTGTATCCTCTCTCCCTTCCCCTCCTCCTTCTGTCATGCTTTCACTCCTGTGTGCCTCTGCTCATGTACACACCCTCCTGCAGAGCTTTTCAAACACCCTTTACCTTTGAGTTCAGCTCAGGTCTAGCCCGGGCTCCGAGGTCAAAGGCAGGATTTTCTGCAAGCGTTTCAGTTCAAACGTGACTTCGAGCCGGTAGCATGAAACACCATCTTTCCTTACTGAACTTCATGTGATTCATTTTGTTATTATTTTATTACATTAATGTCACATTGATCCCTGATGATATTTTAAGTCTGTTTTGGCCAGTTATTCTGTTGCTGTCTCTGAACACAATGGTTGTTGCTCTAATTTTCTCTGCAGCTCCATTATGTTCTGTACAAGTGATGATCTAGCTGATTACTCAGTTGAAAGTGTTTTGTTTTTTTACCCCCTCTGGCATCCTGCCTAGCACAGTAAAAAGATGAGAATACAAAGGAGGAATAGACGGCTAATAACCATGTCCCCCAGTGTGACCCCTAAGTGGGTGACAGGGTCTCGCTTGACTGCATGATTAACAAACCAACAGTGTGTTTCACTCACTGCTTAATTGGAACTGGCAGAGTGTTAATGCGAAAAGCTTGGACATGTCTTTTTTTTTTCCTCTTTACGAGTACACAGCTTTTGTTTTGTGTGCATGTGAAATTAGGATATTTTTATACCCACAAAATGAATCTATGTTAAGTAAATGTTATTCTGTGGTTGGTAAGTGAGAACCTTTACTCTCTTCACAACAAATGGTCAGTCTGATGGGGGGTGGTGAATATAAAGCTGAAATGTATGCAGGTGGTGTGTCTCCTATGACATCGATAAGAGAGAGTATTGGCCATAAACCAACACACTCAACTGATTGGATTGATTGTGCAGTGGAGAGCAGAGGAGACCAACAAGGATAAAGAGAAATTAAGGGGAGGGGTTCATTCATCTGTAATCAGGTGGGTGTGTTACTGTATGATGTGTACACAACACGTACACACTTTACTTTCATTATAGCTGTTGCTTTAATTGGGCCTAACCCTCTTCCTTCTGGTCAGCGTGTTTTATTGACTGCAATAACTGGGTTTAGGTATCGAGTATCCTTTTGTTACCAGTCTGGGTACAACATGAAGCCTTTATGTGGCCTGAATTTATAAGAAGAGCATTATTGTAATAATAATACACAGCTTTTTTGAAGAATAGTTTTATTTTTTTTTTAAAATCTATGTAAAAAATCTCTGAAGATACAGTACATTATGGAAGCGTATAGTGGATTTTATTCAAATGACAATGTAAACTTGTAAATGAAAATGTAATTCCACAATAGCATTATAATTTTCCACATATGTATGTGTTCTTTGAGTCAAAATGAAAATGAAAATGCAATAATCCAATTTTCATATACTCGTACGGGCGTTCTATGACCATATTAAAATGAAAATAAAAACAACATTTGACATTTCATTTTCAAAGACATGAACTGCTCTAAAGTGGACGTTATTCAAATGCATTAAGGCCTCGGCTTAATGCATTTACATTTACATGTCATCATGCTCCTTTGGTGACAAAATTAAAATTAAAATGTCATTTTCTAACTTGAAAATGAAAATAAAAACAACATTTGACATTCCATTTTCAAAGACTTGAACTGCTTTAAAGTGGACATTATTCACATGCATTAGGTGAAACAGCGGGGGGGGGG
>JBBPCS010017252.1:0-26687 GCA_037974645.1 Hollardia meadi | reverse complement strand
GACACAAACTTAATTATATAACGTATCCAAATGGATGGTAATATAACATTAACGGAGTAAATGGCAATTATCTAATAAAAGTTGAAGAAGTCTCATAAAGAAAAAAACTTATTCTGCTGTCATTATGTGGTGTTTGCTGCCCTCTACTGGGCTTAGCATGTGACATGGTGTGTCTGGCTAAGTTTTGGCTGAGCTGAAGTCCCAGCTCTAATAGTGACGGTTCGCCACTGACATACGGTATGATGTTCTCGCCCATCTTAAACCTGCCAGTGTGCCCATGCTGTTTATTTCATACTGACACATGCATTCAGGTACATGTGTGGACACATAAACCGAAAAGTCCACAGTTATAATCCCAAACCTACATGTGCTGGCAGTGATCAAAAACAGGGATCATAGTAAACATATCTCATACGCGCCAGACACTTCTGCTGAGCTGAGGGGGTTTTCTAGTGGATGCACGCATGCAAATACTTCACCTTGTAAAATGTGTATACACAGAGACATGACCAAGTGGTTTGTTTGACAAAATGGCTGCCTTGTGGCCTCAGCAGCCCTACTTGCATACCAATGAGTTTTGCTTAGACATCGGCAACAGAGACCAACTCATGTGTCCTCAGTTGCACGTCTTATGAGTGGCAATATTCAGCAAGTGGACTGGAGCCAGAAAAATTCCCATAAACTTCAATATTGCCAAAATTACCAATCACAGCCAATAAAGTTAAATGAAGCTGCAAACAGAAATGAATCTCCAATATGAACAGTGAGGGGTAGCAATACATAAGCATGCACACGGTCACATTTACACACACAGAGATGCACACAAACACCTAAAAACTTTTTATTTACTGCGCCATTTAAAAAGCTAAGCAAGTCCACAGGCAAAGTGCGAGACAAGCACTCTGTGATAAATCTATAACTGTTCACAGGGGAATGGAAAAAGCAAACCTTTACAGCGCAAACCTCTTATTCAAACACCCTTTTGCTGCTTCACTCTCTTTATTGCAGTCCAGACACATTCTGTTTATTTACCCCGACACCGTGGCCCAATTTACCTCGAATGAGGGAAATTAAATCAGGCCTTGTGAAATCGCATACACTTCCCAGCCCTCGTTTCGTCCATTAAACTGTCATTGTTGGCCAGCCATTTACGAGACGCAGCAAAACAAATGTAACGCTGGAGGAGCGCAGCAGAAAGCCAGAGGACATGGCGGAAATTGCAGCAGACTCGGTGGGTGGGAGGTGGGGTACACGGGCTAAATGAGAAATCATTTTGCTGAAACATTCAATGAGATGGATCACGGTGTTTTCAGTGGGAAAATGAGGTCACGCAGGTTTTTAGAGTGCAGGCAAGAAAAGTACTGTAGCTTTAAAGTGGACTGAGAGGAGAGGGGAGGAAATGGGAAACTTAGCAGCTGTAGTTATGTGTTAAACTATATGATGGTTGATGAATATAGGCCTATGGGAAAATACAAGATAAAAAATACAAACAAAAGCTAATCTAATTTGTAGGTTTTTTTTTAAATCAAAGGCCGTATGTCCCAGGCCTTTCAACGCAGAAGTCCAGCTATAGGTCAAGGGTGGGGGTCAAGCAGGTGGCCGGAACGGGGGTCAAAGTTGACCTCCCGGCTGACACATCAGTGGGCGGGCCCAAGCCACTCTGCTCAAAGGACCTGTCAATCAGAGTCACTTATTTAACACACGTCCATCTCTGTTGGCCCCAGGGATCCAGCTTGCTATTCCTCTCCAGCCTCTTTACCCCCAACCAGAGCCAGATAAGGGCCTCTTTACATGACAAAGTGCTGTGGAAGACCCGGGCAGAGAAAAGAATGAAGTTCCTTTCAGTCACCAGTGGGGAGCAAATCCTCTGCCCACAAGAGGTTTTTGGTCACATGGTTCTAATTTAAAACTCAAAGGTGAAATGGGAACTTTGGATCCCCTGGCCCGACATCATATCAAGTATCTTGCACAACTTTGATCTCAAAATAAAGTTAATCCGCCACGGTCGTAATGTCCGCGATCACTGCTTCTAATCTTTAAAGCTTTGAAAATAATGTCCTGAAAGCTATTCTTTCATTTCCAGCCAGTCATGACATAATAAGCACCCTCTTAAAGACATCGTCACTGGAACAGCAAACATTCTGCACACTGGAAACCAATTACACCGGGTTGCTCTGAACACTGAAACTCTGAGCCACTCCTCAGCATGTGTTACAACTTTAGCCCGCAGCTGTGAGCTCACTCACCTCACTCTGAACCTCGGCCTCGTTAATGATGTGCAATGTGCTAAAGTTATCGCTGCTTTAAAGATCTAAGAAGACAGAAGTAAACCATCTCCCTTTTGTCTTCAAATGGGCTCGGATTGGGAGAGATGTTTTGGCATGTAAGAGAGAGAGAAACGTGATGTCAAAAAGGGGAAGCCTGGTTTCCATGGTTCACAAAAACTGGCAGGCAAACAAGGCATCTGTTATGAATAGAATTAGAAAGAAATATATATTAGTACAGGCAAGATGGAGGATTTGGGATTCGATTTTGTTTGGAGTCGGGGCTGGAGAAACTCCTGATCGAGCCATCTGCCCGTGTGAAAGAAGTCGGAGGAGTCAGACAGTTTCTGCCAGCAAAAAAAAAAAGAAAAAGAAGAAAAGTGGAAAAGAAGGGGTGTCACAAGGGAGATGGTAGGAGGAAGAGAGGGAGGGAGGACAGGTAGGCATTGTGTCTTGAGTTCCCCTTTCTATTCATTCACCCTGGTTCCTTTTTGGCCTCTTGGGGGGATGGTAACTAAAGAGGGTGTTAGAAACGTCTTGCTGCTCAAAGGCTGTCATCTGCGGACAGAGAGAAGTTTTGTATGCTGTGTGCTCTACGAGGAAGAATGAATTCAATCAACTGGCACCTATAGCGAACAACAGAGCCCACTCAATATTGGTAGCTTTAGCATTTTAAAGAGACTTTTACAGCTGAATGAGCTTTACATGGTGCAGCAATGCCAGCAAAGACAATGGTATTGTAGAGATTTGATTAGCCTGGAGCCATAATAAATAATGGTCACTGCATTCTTCTTCACATGCAGCTTCCCCTCACTCAGCTGGTTTCTCTGACACAAAAACAGTTTACACTACAAGAAAAATAAGCATTTCCAAACCTAAAGAGTTATTAAAATGGTGTGTGCTGTGTTACTGCTGCACTATGGGGAGGGGCATTTAATTTAAGATGTCGTGAAGGTACGATGACAGGTCGTCCCAGAGGCCCGCTGCTGCTTCTCTTTGGGAAGTTGATTTTAAATAACCCCCCACCCCCACTGTCAACCATATTTCACACACACTTTTCAAATGCGTGCAAATCTTCATCCATCACTGGCAGCAAGGCAAAATAAACAATCATACACTAGATCAATCACTGTCTGTTCAATGCCGCGCAGTGCCGAGGCTGCAAGGTGAGTAGGTGGCGCAGCGGCGTGTGTGCTCAAACACGTTCACAGCGTGGTGTGTGCAACGTACATATTGTTTTTGAACACGAGCGCAAGAGGAAGCTAAGCAACGTAAAGCAGGTGCCATTTCTCTCCGTGACAAAAAAAAAGGCAAAAGAAGAAAACACACTGTGGCCTCACTGTCGGCAAGTGATAAAAAGAGCAGCGTGTGGCCACACCTGCACTAGTAAAAACTTTGTCTTTTTCACATTTGGTTATGTGACACATTCATCTCATCCTCGTCCAAAAATATGTGTGTTTAAAAAGGAAACGTTCAAATCTATATTCCGCCAGCCTGTGAGAAATCTTTGACGTCCATTGATAGCCAGAGGCGAAACATTAAACCCTACTGTAAATATGGCCCCAGTGAAGAGCATCAGGTCCTGTGCTGATATCAGTGCTGCCAGGACTGATCCCGTCTTTAATCTAAACCTCAGATCTGGGCTCCCGACCGCCGTGTCTGCTTTAGAACCAAAGACCACTGCCCGTCATCACCTGGCCTTCCCTCCCTCTCATCTAACACTTCATAAAGACCATTCATCCCACTATCCTTTCATCCATCTATACCAGGGGCCTCGTTAATCCGTCTCTCCATCCTGACCCTGTACCACTCGACTGGACTGGGACAAACTTCAAAGAGGGAGAGAGAGCGAGGTGGTGTGTGTGTGTGTTTATGTGTGAGTGAAAAAGAGTGAGAGAGACAGAGAGAGATACAGATTGGGTGGGTGGGCAGCTGTGTTGTGCTTGGCCTACAACACAAAGCCTTTAGAGGACAAGGGCCCACACACACACACACACACACACACACACACACTCTTCAACATCTTCTCCAGTCCCGTCGTAGTTAATTCCTAAAGGAAGGGAACTAATCAACTTGGCATGGTAAAACCTGACCAATTTACCCTATAAGACAACATAGTGCACATAGGGTAGGCCTGCAACTAATGCCTATTTGATTTGTATTCATTCATCTATTTGTATATTTATAAACACACAAATACATTACATTACTATGGCTTACTACCAGTCAAAGTTCAGATGATTGGTGATGCACTATTTAACCAACCACAATGGAATTACAACACACTGCTCCGGTGAACTCCGGTGAGCAGCCATTACGTGGACTGGCACACAGTGTGCTAAACCAATTCCTGGTCCCACAAAAGCAGCAATAAGCCCAGGAAGGGGCACTAACAGAGAGAAAGGACTTTGACAGGCAAGCCCGAGCTAAAAGTGACAGTCTGTGTTAGAAATAGACTCACACACACATGCATCAAATAACACACACACACACACACACACATACATGGCTGATGACAGCTAAGGGAGTCTGACATGCCTGCCATCGCTACTGGTGAATGCATGTTTATTTTATTAACCTGCCAGAGATTTGGTGGAAGGGAGGAAGGAAAAAAAAGAGCTAAATGTCTGTGTGCATGCTGTGACCTGGAAATGTGTTTATAACTTGAAATGTATCTGCAACATTTCAGGTTTTGTGCCAATCTGTACGTCGCGATGTAGCTTTTTAAAAAGGTTTTCCCTCTTTGGAGGCTACGGCAATATTCTCTCTTAAAATTAGCAACTGATTGTTCATTGATTGCAGGGAATATGGACAGCAGGTGTAAAGCAACCCTTCAACATAGTAAATAAATGTACTTTAGCCAGTTGTAAACTAACAGAAAGTTCAAAATGTAAGAGCCAATGTCAACATGACATATGTTGTTGATACATGATAGTTATTTACTAGTGGTACATTTGTTGCAGTTCGTTTTTGATGCTTGATGTGCAGTGTGTGTTTTTCTGTGGTAAACGTAGCTAACTTCGGGACATCACAACTAGCCACCGTAATGATTTACGCACTTAATTAGCCATTACATGTAGCCATAAATTAACGTACCAGCCTTCATCGCAACCAGCAATCATGTAGATTTACCGGTATGTGAAGTGCTAACGTTAAAGTTACCTTCTGTCGGGTCCGCTCCGTGTGAGCTGGATGTGTAGACTGGAGGATTTCTGCAGAGATGCTGTGAGCACGACGTCGTGCTACGGTGGTCGGCTAAGCTTCGATGCCAAAAAAATTGCATCAATGACTTTTTTTGTAATCGAGTTACTCAAGGGATCGTTTCAGCCCTTATACAAACATTTTACAAGTAAGGCCTGGCTTTACTCTTGTGTTACAGAACATGGTGCACAACTGGGATTTATTTTGCCAACATGTTTCCATTACACCTTTCAAATGTGACAACTGTTGTATGTCTTTGAAAGTCTTTGAAAACATTTTCTCGGGCGGTTCCTCACGAAGACTGTTGTTCTTACAAGATAGCAGCCTTATGTGGAAGTCAGCCATTCCTGCATCACCTGTTTATCTCGCCAAACCTCATCTATGACACAGACTCCCAGTATCGACCATAACTGCCTTGCTCATCACTGAACAGGTTGGTAACTGACACCTAGCCATGCATGGCACACCCTGTCTTGATACTTGCCAGCCCTGCTCTGGTGACATTCTACATGGGGGTAAAAAAAATAAATTTAAAAAAAAGAGCGTGCCCCACAAGGCACATGGCTCTTAATTGATTCATGTGCTTTAATAAAAAGCTCAAACTTAATCCCGCCCGGTGGAATGCACCTGTCACATGAGATCAGCAGACAAAAAGTGAGAACAACATAGGGATTTAGAAAAAAAAGAAAAGAAAAGGCACAGCTACCAAGACACACAGATGCACAACAAAAGAGCAGCACAAAGCGTGTGGCCAGGAGGACAGACGGTTGCAGCTGATGTGTGCCTGCACGTGAAAAGTACGTCCAAAAACCGCGCTCCTCTCGAGCTGCGGTGGAGGACAGAAAGAGAGTGTTGTGTCGTTCCTTGTGAGCTGTGTGTGGGTCAGCTGTTGCTCTTGGCCCAGTTTACCCGCACAGGCTGGTGGCTTCACGGCACAGTGACACCCTGTCCTCATGTCCCCATTTCTCTTTCTCTCGCAAATATTATGAAATAATGGGGCCATTCACCGTAACAACAGCAGAGACACACACACATACACGTTGTGAGGGAACAGACCTCTTTTTTAACAACATGCTGAGTCAAACAGAAATTCAATTCTGCTTGACAAGCTTAAATTATTAAGAGCGCTTTTCCATCTTAACACTAGCACCTTTCTGAGAAATAAGGCACCATCAGTATAAGTACCTTTAATTGTGCCCAACGTACCATTTAAACCAAAGCTTGTGTTTTCACGTCTTGGGCCCAGTTGTGTGATTTACAGAGCCGTCGTAAAATGTGCCATTTAATTTAAGCCGATGTTCTGTTAGAAAACGCTCACAATCGTTTTCCTGTATTAGCTCAGCGAGGCGCCATCAACGGTTTTATTTCTTCCATGTCTTTTATAACTGGGGATTGTAAAAGGCGTGAGTAAGAGGGGCACAGCAGAGGGAATACAAGGGCATAATTGCTCGCCACCAAGTTCAGTTCTGCTTTTGTGCTGCTTAAAAATCAGAGAGAAAAAATGACATCAGAAATATGGAATCAAATCAACATTCTGTATTCAATTTTTTTACCAGGAGTAAGTGTCAGCTTATATTAAAGCATTTTTTTTTTTTTTAAAGAAGAGGTGGAGGGGTTAAAACAAAAACATTGGTTTATTTAAAAAGGAAATTTAAAAAAAAAAAAAACTTTTCCAAATTTTAGTGTTGTGGCTTGGGCTATTATGGGTGAGCCTTATTCTGTATTTAGCACCCGGGCTTCCAACACATTATCAATATCTACTGTAAAATTACAAGGGCATTGAAATAATGGCAGACTTTCATTCGAGTACATCTCCCTCCCTGCTGATTATTTCTGGGGGGAAAACTTGCGATGCTCATTTCTGCTATTGCATCAATATCGGCAGAGAATGTTCGATTCACATTTAGATTAGATTCACAAAGACATTTCAGTTGACGCCTTCTTGGCACAACATGCACAAACCAGTTTCTACACATAAAGGACAACATCAACTGCCCTCTAATGCCTGTTTGAGGACTATATATAGTTGTCACGTTTTCATACAGCAATAAAACATTATTCGAAACATATTAGAGCTGCTGTTTGAATGTTGCCCAATTAGCAGAGTGTTAAAAACTACTACACAAGGGTCGTTGTCCGAGCCGAGACAGGGGAGCCAGAGACTTGTTTGCCAAATAACAAATGCTTGTTAAATTACTCTTACCTGCCAAAAAAAAGGTCATAAATATTGCTGTAGGCAGGCAAGGCTGGCTGGGGAACAGCCTGGAGCTCTTGGGCCAAACAGACCGCTGCCCTTCCTCACCCTTTCTAACCTGTCCTTCCCCAACTGACTGCTAGAGATACTAGTGCGAGTGTCCTGTGTTGATACTGTACTTAATTTGATATCCCAGCACGCTGAACTGCCAACTCAATCACACGATGTACTGAATCATAGAACACTAGAACACAGTACTACTTAAAAACCCTTGTGTTTTCTTCCCATCGACCATGCAGCCTTTGATGCTATAAATTTTAATAAAACTAGATGAAAAAGGCCACATGTGTGACACAAAAACTTTTAAAACGGGTCAAATTTGACCCGAGGAAAAGGACAGGTTTTGGTACTTTATAGTTATCGAGTGCCAATCCCCAGCCCTATTGACAGCACTCAGCTTTAACTCTCTTCAACCCCCCGTCAGACAACAAAACAGCACATGCTCCATACTACCTGCAGTAAAAGAATACATCAAAAAATCAAGATGTTCAAATCTACTCAGAATTTGCTAGATGATTTCCATTTCCTGCCCCGTGGATTCAGGAGACACGGGGTAAATACAGTTGCCCACAACTTCCTGTCCAAGTATACATACAGTCCGACACTTGAAGTCTGCCAGCCTGGCGCCTGCTGCTAGAGGTGGGAGCAAAGAAGCAGAGGAAAAGGGAGAAGAGGATAGACGGAACATACATTCAGGAACATCCAGGAGGCGCCGCCACAAAGGGCTCCTAAGTGAGGTCATCTTTTTCCCCTGGTTGTCATTTCTAACCATATCTCATTCGGCCCCACCTTCCCTTTAATGCCCTCCGTCTATTCCCACTCAGCACATCAAGATAATTGCAGCTAAAAATAAGCTAAGAAAATTCCTGATAAGGCTCTGCTTAAATAAAAGGAAGCCTACTTGTTTCTCTAAAGCTGGAAATACTACTACTACTGCCACCCATGGGGGAGGGGGGCTCTGCTGCTTAATGAGATTTGGGAATGCTGGAGGGAATGAATGAGCTGTAGAGCCAAAGCGACCAACCATTTTGCTTTCAATAAACCTCTTTCGCTTTTGAAAATTTTAGCCTTGGGTTCTTGATGAATTAAGTGTCGGGCAGCCGCTGGTGGCATTTCCTGTGTGGCGGAAAAAGATATATTCAGCAAATTCAAACATAAACTTTCTTCGGAGCATGCTTTTGCTTGTGGGTTTTTTTAAAGGTCACGTCTACCATGTGGCCAAAATAGTGCTTGCAGTCGGATTTTGGAGCCATTTTCACAATCGTCCAACACAACAAACACTCTTTAAAACATATAGATTTGGCAGCAAACTTCACTTCAGATCGATATCCATCATATTGAAAGGTAAATGACTAACACGAGCTTTTGGAGCACACATGCACACACAAGTATATACACATAATGCTGAGATAAAGCGCTCAAGGCCTCTTGCAGGTAAAGTGGCCGCTATGCTTCATTAAGCATGCTGCGATTCCCTTGGCACCGCTACGTTTACCCAATTTAGACAGGAAATGACACTGTGTCAGCGTTACCGAGCAGAGGCGGGGAGGGGAAAGGAGAGACCACAGGGGGAGAGAAGAAGAACAGACTAGAAGTGAGTGAGATTAGATTAAGAACATAGGGAATGGTTTACCACGAAGAGAGCGTTTGGTGAAGTGAATTAGCACACAGCAGAGGTGCGCAGAAAAGAACCCCAGCAGGGCATTAAATCAGCTACAGTAGAGGGGCAGACTGGTTGGGTAGAAGGTAAAAAAAAATGAAAGACAGGAAAAACAAAGAAAACGGCATGCGGGAAGCAGGCACACAAGCCTAATCACATTAACACTGACTGGAGGACGGATGGAGCGAAGAGAGTGCTGTAAGAAAAACCCATATTGGAAATCAAGTCTCGTTCTGCAAGCTAAAAGGTCAGCATGGCCACAGCATGCGTGTGTGTGTGTCTTTGTACTTAACAGGTTGAGGCCACTGGAGACCCCAAAGTAGGAAAGAGGTCGATAGTGCATTACTGAGACAGAGAGAGAGTGCTGCGTGTGTGTGTGTGTATGTGTGTCTCTGACGCAGAGGGTGTATACATGGGAGGGTTTGACAGAGGCGACAGAATTAATAAGTCAGCTTCAGAACTATAACTGTATACACCAACTTCCTCAAAATACCAGCTCTAGTTAAGAATAAGAAACAAAAAAAAGCCCTTTGAGATACAGACACAGTCTCACAACTTTAATGAGCTTGTCGTTACTCCGACAGACATTACATCATGAGGCGTGGCCTTTGAATGATCTGGGAATGATTCTCACATTCATGTCCGGCCCGCGTCCAAATCCCAAATTCCCATCCTTCCACTTTAGCATAAAAAAAACCAAACCACAGAGATTTAAGCTGCAACGTGGTGTCGCGCTAATGAAGGAGAGATGGGGAATGTTGCAATTAAACCCTCATTTACTTGTATGGAACACGTACTTCACTGATTTGATTAGGATATTAAGGACGGCAAAAGGACGGGTGGAAAATGAGAGCAAAGAAGGAGGGGGGGGTGGTGAGAAAGCAGAAGATACAGAGATGTGTGGGAGTGTAGTCACTAACTGACTGGCAGTCCTGCTGAGGGCTAGCAGGAGGCGCGCACGCACACACTTATTCGCGCAAACATGACGAGTGGGCCAAGGCATCTGTGCTGGAGACCTGTGTGAGTCAGGCCGACAAGCAGACAGACAGAGAGGAAGACAGAGAGGAAGACAGAAGGAATCAGGCCTGATTTAGAGAGAACTGATCTTGATGTGCAGCCAGTAAATGTGACTTCATCACAACAGAGCTGAGCAAGTACATAACTTGTCAGACAGCTACACTGACTAAAACACACACACACACACACACACACACACACACACACACACACACACACACACACACACACACCACTTGTACACCCCAGTGCAGCACATGTGGGTCCATTGCTTCCTGCCACATAGCCAAGCAGAAAATATAAGCAGAAACACACCGACATGGCTCACCCTGAAGTTCTGTACTTGATTGATCATGAGATCTTTTGGCAATATTATAAACAGCTTTATATCATTTGGTACAGACTGAGTTACATCTGTAATTTTTTGGAGCAGCTGCATGTTGGTCATTATACACAGACATCGGGGTTTTTTTTGTGGTGGTTGCATATTCTTCCACGTGATCCATTTCCTGCAATAAACAGATTGAAGGACACCCGGAACTCTCCTGTAACTGATAATGAGGGTGATCCAAACACTTTACATTCCAAAGCCAACAAGAAGCTTTGAAATAATCCACCCTTGCTGCATTCAAAGCTCCCCAGCCTGCTATAAATCCATAGAAGACCATCAGCGCTTCCGCATCGTAGTATAAACTGCATTCCAGCGCTGCCCTCACAGTGTCCTCACTTTAAAAAGCCGGACAAGACACTCTAGTTCTGGCTGTGCCATCAACATCCATTGACATTTACTTCCCAGTATGGAATCAGTGTCAAGATATTAGATTTAGTTTGTCTTCTTGCAATGGTCTATTGAGAAGGGCTAATGCATCCACTGGATAGCTGCAAATCTCCCTTCGCTACCCGCCTAGCCTGATGAAGTAGGTTTCAAAAGGCTGTCATTCAAAGGCCAAATATCATCCCCTTCAAACCCTGTAGACGCAAATGCATGTTCAAACACACTTCCTCAATCAAACCTTGTGACCCTTTAGCCCTTACCGCCGCAAAGAAGACCCTTCTCTCGTCTCACCGCTTTTGTTTTTTTCACACTGAACAACGCCACCGCAATGTGTGCTTTTAGATAGCAAGCCAGCTTCCGCAATTAAAAGAGGCAAGACGTGTAACGCAGCAGTGTCGGGGTCTAGTGTGACGTTTTACATGAGCGACGAGCAGCGCTTTCTAAGCAGTGGAATAACAGGGCAATAACAATCATTTAGCATCCCTGTGATGTGGTGGCTAATCTTGTCCTCTGCTCATAGCGTAAGTAGCTCATTTTCAGTTACTTTTCATCTGCTTTGAGTTAGCTGCTAACTGCTACTAGCTGCTTTTAAATCTCCCGGTTGTGGTTCGCACACATAACATGTCGACAAAGCGTCACACCCCTGTCCTGTTGTTTCGCCTGGCCAGCTCAGTCCTTTTATACAGATGTTGATTCAGCACCGTTACTACCACTGGTGCGACTCAAGAGTTGGAACACTATTGACCCCCCCATTCTGTAAAAGAGCCTTCGTCTAATCATTGGCCATGTGCAGAGGGTGGGGGCAGGGTTTACTAGGCATGATCAAAGGAAGCCCAAAGACAGATCTAAATATCCGGAGGACCAGTGAGCAATGTTTAAGTGCCAGCTCACTAGTTTAAACTCAAGGTTGTCTGCGAATTGTCATAAAAGCACTTCATGTGACGTCCCAACCACACTAAACTCTTGATTTATAGGCCGGTCACTTTATTTGCTCTCCAAAATGAGTCCAGCCAAATGGTACCTTAACGAAACATGAAGCCCAGTGAGAGAGACCTATGCAATGTATGCAGTGTCACTGGTGAGCAACAAGAGGCTGTGCTTTGATATAGCTGAGACAAAGGCGAGGTGGGGAGCATTGTCCAGTAACCCATCTGAAATCTTTCCAAAAGGGATTAATAGTCGGTGGCATCTCTGTCTTCAAGTATGACACAAAGTGCTGCTGTGAGTCAGACAAGTTACAAGAGACAGAAGCACTCTGAACCACAAACAAGGCTTTGATATTCACCACAGACTAAGCTAATAGAATCTGGTTAATAGCAGCAAAAATCTTTGGCTGTGTATTGTCCTTTCAGTGCAAATTCTATCTTGTTTTGGGGCGCCCACCCAATTACAGGCCTTTTCTGGCCATAATTACTGTCCGTCTTACTCTTTGGAAACTACATACTCAAGAGGATGGGTCAAACCACAAAGACAAATCATGGAGCTAATAATAATGAAAACAAAACCAAAAAAAAACTTTTAACCAAAGCCTGAGTTTTCTGTTCATCTCCAAAAAGCTTTCTGTTAGGGCAGGATGATAAAACGATCTAGATCGGGAGCTGTTAAAAATTTACATTGATGGTAAACTTTGGACACTTTTCCTCAATATATACACTGGACAGCAGCTTAGAGCAAAGCCCACAGTGAAGATAATGAAACAGAGTTTAGGGTGTACTTTACAGCAGTCAATAACGACAACGTTGTTTTTTTTTTTCGTAAGTGCAACAAAAGGGAGACAGTATGATCAATTAATCAAACACCCGTTGAACAAGCAGAACACAAACCTACACAAACGTGACGTCTTCGACCTGCCTGCAGTAACTTGCTGCCCCTCTTAATCCACATCCGGTTTGTTTTACCATCATACAGAGCTTGTTACAATAAAATGCTGAAAGTGAACTTGTGTCATCCTCCACAACTGAGGAAATCATTGAAAAAAAAGGTAACACAACATCCGTCATATGAAAGTGTTTTGGATATTAAGGTCTGCAAAATATGCCATCAGTCGGTTCCAACCAAGCCAGAAACCACAGCAAATCTTTTCTATAACCTGAAAAGGTACCACCCCCAGCGACCACACTGTCTAACTTGTATTGTTTTGTTACTGCTGATAAAGCATGTTTACATTTAGTCTAGATGTTGTTTTATATATTCTTTTGTCACTAAATGTATTTTAATTTGCACAATTAAATGTCTACATTATGTTATTCTAATTTTTTATGTTAAACTATATTCTAAAATGTAACTAAAGGGCATCGTGATCAAATCGATATTGATCAATATGAAAAAAATGATCGTGATTATAGTTTTTTGCCATATTATCCAGCCCTACTTTCTGTCTAGCCATGTCACACACAGTTGCCATTACATCATCAGCTCGTGCCCCGTGTTTGGGAAATACCTCCAGGGGTTTCCTTGGGTCTGTCTCAAGAAAATGACGCCACTGCAAAAACCACAACAAAGCCTGAGGTCATTAGTGGCACAGCAGACGCTGTTCACATGCAGGAAATCATTTAGATGACTCAAATGTGGAGTGACCCGCTCTAGTTATAAAGAAAATGACACACAGAGAGTGACTTGTGGTGATGCAAGGCCAGGGGAAGGGAGGGAGGGTTGGCAAAGGTGAAGCCAGGACTGAGTCAGAATCCCCTGAATCACTCTTACATGTCAGCGTCATTATTTAATCAGACCCAGAGGAGGTTTTCTCATGAGGAAACATTTGTGTGCAGCAGGAAGGCAAGGTATGCTGGAATCAGCAAAAACAGCCTAGAAGAGAGCAGCTTCAAGTGTGCAGCGGGAAAAGTTGCGCTAATGGTTGCTGCGTGGGCATGTTGTCATCAAGCTTTGAGAAACAGAGTTGACAGGTTTTTGTGCAGAAAAAAACAAACATGTTCCATTGGTCGTGCATGCTGCTAAAAGCTTTTCAAAGCTTCCCTCGATGTTTCAACATTAAGACAAGGCAAAAACTGCGGTACTCACAATATGCTAAAAAAAATTCTGTCTGCAGATGCACCGTATGTTAGCATCTACACACCCAGAGACATCTTAGATGCAGTCGAAAATTTCCATTGCAAATCTATCTTGCCCTACCTGAAAATAAAGAAAAACAAGATTCTTGATTCAATCCAGCAATGAACCCCCCTGCCCCCCCCCCCCCCCTCCTCATGATTGTTGTCTTCCTCCTCAGAGGAGAAAACTCAACCCTCCCTCATATCTTCTTCCTTGTTATAATCAAGACTCCCTTTCTCTCTTTCTTTTTGTTTCTCTCTCACACTCACTCACCCACAGAAGTTGGACAAGTGCCAGAGAGCCGAAGAGCACATTCCAGCAGAGTTTAGAGCACATTTAGGGCTTCATATGATGACTTAAATGGATCTTCCACTCAAATGTCACTTTGCTTTGGCATCGATATCAGATTGTTGTTCATAGATTTCACTCGCAAAAGGAGCCAAGACCATGTAAAGACAATGAAATGTGCGTTTGTGTGAGTTTTGGCATGTGTATCCTTATCTCTGCTCAGCAGGAGGAACAAGTTCAAAATGATTTGCAATGCATTTATCCTGCCCTAAAAGCTTAACACCCATATGCTGAGTACTCGCTTTCTTTTTTTGCAGTAGACAAAAGGTCACCGCAAGCAATCATAGTGTGGCACTGAAGAAAAACATTCACATTCTTCTCTGCACAAAATAATCAATCTTAATCCATGGTGTCCATTTGGTTTCACATTGAGAGAGGGAGCGAGAGAAAAGTAAATCAATAGGAGAGAACTGTTGATAATGACATAGCATTAGGTATGTGTGTTTATGGCGTGACGCTGAGGTCTGCACTGACATTCCTGGGAATCCTGAGGCTAAGCATTTGGTTTGACAAACCTGAAGCCCTACAGGAAAAAAAAAAAGAGAGAAAAAGTATTTCATAAGATGGCAACAAAAAAATAAAGGAATACTTGCACATTAACAAACTCTTTCTCAAACATTGGCATCGGTATGTTGCTACGCTTTGCATGAACTCTACATGCCCCCTGACTTTGGGATAAGGGCTCTGGCCCCTCTAAAACCACAACTCCCAGGAGGCTCTAGGGATTTATTGACCACAGGGGCAGTCTGGGAGTCTGGAGCTAGCACGACCTCGAATCAGACCAGCTGGGAAAAGAAGCAGAATTATTACAATGAAGGCCATAGGAGAGTAACTGTGTGCATGTTTAAATGTGTGTGTGAGCTCGCACAGAGAAAGTGTCCCGTGTGCCTGCACACAGCGGAAGACGTGCCCGAGCTGCCGACCCAAACATCCGTTATTTAGGGAACAGCCATTGATCTCTTTCTGTCTCCCTCCCCTCCTCTCTCTACATCTGTTCCCTCTCTCTCTCTCTCTCCCCATCCCTCACACCTGCTCTCCCTCTCACCTCCTCCCCTCCGTCTCCCTTTGCCCACCACTTATTGTGCCTTCCCTCCCTCTCACACTCCCTGCCTCTCCCCTCTCCGCTTTGCCAAGCTACGTCAGTCACCAGCTCGACCACCAGGCAGAGATCACTCAACGCTGAATTAAAAATCCAGTTTTTTTCCTTGCCTTCCTCCTCTAAGTGTTGGGTCTATGTGGCAAGGAAGCCGATTCGACTCAGGCTAGCCCGATAGCCGCACAAACCACATGCACAACATGAGCACTCTTTCACTTCCCAAGATTGTTTTCCCACACAATCAATCCCCTTGCGTTTCTACAGAATGATATGAATCACAGGAGAACTGTGTTTTTTCCTCTATTAAACCACCAAGTGGGAGACTCAGGAATTTTGACGATTGTCAGGGTTCCCCCCAGTTTATGATCACTCACTATTCGGGTTCTCTTTCCCACTGAAGCTTCACAGTGTGGGGGAGGGATAGTATCCTGTCAGTAAAGTTCAGGAATTCTCTGTGTGAACACTGAGTACAGTGAGGACTCAGTGAGAAGACAGGCCGGTACACTGAAGCCATTGTAAGCCAGCCAGCCACCCACACGTGGTGCTAGGCTAGCAGATACAGATACACTCTCATGACTGGAGGGACAAGAGCTGTGTTCCGAATCCACACTACACTTAACATTAAACTGTAAAGTACCTGACCATGCTGTTTTGACAGTTAGTATCCAAAAATTAGTGCTACTTGCTATCACCCAGCTGTGACTTTGGAACACTGCTGCCAATTCAATTTAACAAAGAGAAAGCAAAGGCTGTGACTGATGTTTTAATTTCCCTTGCACACTGCATTCTGAATCAGCGTTGTCCAGCAACAGCGCACTCAAAAATCAGGCAAATTTTGTATGCAGAGTCCAAACAGTAGACTTAATTGTGTCACTTTCTCTGTGAATGCACCCCGAACTCAACGCCCGCTTAGGAATAGTAGTTTTATAAAACTTGGTTATAGCTAAGGATGCAACAGAAAACAGTATCCTTCAGATGAACTACTAAATTCATCAAGTAGTCAGAACAAGATGCTACACTTAATCAGGGCTCAGACTACAGGAGTTTTAAAATCCTAACCAAGTTTGAAATGTACATCCTGCATCCTAAGGAGAAACTTCACAGGCTTACTTTTCTCTAATCTCAAACATGCACACACTACAAGATTTTAAAATAATGGCACATCACACAATACAGGATATTATTAAGATTGTCAGAGGGAGTGGTGCACCAACTCACGGGATCTCACATAGAAACAGATATAAACAAAATGGAGACTGATGTGGTGCAACCAAAGACAGTTCAGGAACCAAGACGGTTCACTGACAAATTATTTCCTGTATCTGTGCCACGTAGGTTTCGTCACACCCCTTTAGGAGACTAGCGACAGGTCTGAGTCCATTCATTCTGATGGGAGAAATGAACGTGATCACAGCTTAGGGCCGATTCTTATATCCCTTCATCATCAAAGTAAAAATGGGACCCACTTTTCACAAGCCACATGTATTCTCAACGTTTTGACACTAAAATGGCATTTTTCAGACAAACAAATCAGGTGAAAATTAAATTTGTTCGAGACCCGTCTCTGCCTCAGCAATACAACCTCGCAAGATCTCAAGATCTGTAGCAAGCATATTAAGCTAGTAGCAAAATAATGCGCAAACATTACATTTATGGCTGTATCTAGTGTTGTATTGTTTCGACAAGGACAAGCAATAGCCCTCAATAATGTGTTAGTGTTAAAAATGCCCAGTGGGAATGGGCGGGAGAGGCGACCACACCCGCTTAGGAGACCAGAAGTATGTACCATTTCATACCATTGGCGTATTTGTAATGGGGTATCTTGGTCCCAATCTACCATCTTTGGTGCAACAACTTGCTATGCTTTACATTGAGAAAAAACAAAAGCAGAAGGCTAAACAAGTCTGAACGAGAAAATGGCTGGGGAAACACAGTCACAGGTTGTCTATTCTTTTAAAAAGAACTGGAGGCGAGATTTTAACTCTTCAGTCAATATTAGTATGATAGCTAACGTTAGCCTCAAGGGCTAAAATGTTTACTGTTGCTTGGCAGAAGGGTTGAGCAAGTTTTCGGCTTTGCCATTCTGGTCCTGTGTAGAAGGTAAATGGGAGAAATAAAACTATAATGTGTCACAGTTGTTCTGATGGATTCTGGCGCTGATACACTCTCATTCATGGACTCCAATTATTTTCCACTTGGGAGTGGCTGAGTCACTTGCGACACCTAGTGGTAAAAGTCTGGTATACTGGTTTGGTCTGTAATCATCCAGATTTTCGATCGCAAATATCAAATATGTTTAATATTATCAGGGCGGCCAAGATGAGTCTGCGAGCAGTTCAGGTTTAAACTGGATCTGTAAATTCCTCACATTACCAGATAACCTGTGTCGACCATCCATACTGGCCAAGATCCCAGACCAGATTTCTCCTCCGATTGTTGGGAGGACCAAATTGGCATTAAATTGACCAGAAACTCCTATATAGTCTGAACCTGGTATTAGGTGTAGCAGTTGGGTGGTGTGTTTTGTCTATGTTTAGTGCCTACACACACACACTCAGTCTTCTCTGGTGAGACTGAGCTTTTCATTACATCAGTACAGCTCATCACAGTGGAGGAGTACGTGTGAGTGTATTTCTATGCATCATCACAGCTTTGCTTATCACGATGGAGGAGTAAGTGTCAGTGCATTTACGTGTGTTCCAACTGCACTCCCTCTGGTTCCCACACCTCCATTTGCCACCCAGGTCACATCCGCCACTTTCCCGGTGAGGTGACTAGCTCCTGTGTCGATGGAAAGCCTATACAGAACAAGTAAATGTGGCCTGCTATTTCAAACAAATGCAACTCCCCCGCTTCCACACACCTACGCATACTGTCACTCACTTTGTCTAGCATACACAAACACGGGTTCGCTGACATTACCATCTATAAGACGTAATGATGTGGCTTGCTATATAGACACAGCATGGTGCCATTTCTCTTCTGTTATCCACGGATAAGTGGGATCAAAGAGAGTAGCACCATACTGGGGCAAATGCCAGGTTCTGTTACTAGTTACCGCTGTAAAACAGTGTAACCATGTACAGCGGTTTATGGTTAAAGTCACATTGTGTGAAGCTAATTGACCGGATAAGAACTGTGCCAATAGGGCTCAAATCAAAAGTTACATGGAGTCTAATTCCTGGCAATCATGTGTAGCACTGGAGAGTCGAGTAGCCCAAACGTAAGAAGTCGTGGATGTGACTACTTTCTGGAAAACCAGTGGTGAGATTTTCCCCTCTCTAAGCTCTTGATGTTTATTGGTGATGGAGGCTTTTCTTGCAGGTTGTGTCATACTGAAACTAATCTGAAATCTTCCTGTCAGTGCAGTAGGTGGTGCAGAGGAAAGTGTAAAGATGATGACCAAGATGAACAAAATGATCAGAAAATAGTGTCTAAGGACATCGTACAACATGTGCATTGATATTTAAAGTGACAGTATTTTGCATGACCAAACCACAGGAGGCCGAGCAGGAGGACCCTGTACTGTCCCTAGGGAAACCCTGTGCATGTTTGCGTGGTAGGCATCTCTCCCGCTGGTTTGAATAATTAACTTGGGGCCCGTTTGTCCTCTGGGCTTATTCAGAGTTGCTGGACCATTGACTCACCCTTTTTAATTCCTTCAGGTTTTTGGCTAAAAATGGGGAGACGGTACTGGCTGTTATGGGACTGCGCTTTTACACACCACACACTTTCTCCTGTTTGGGGTGTGAAAGTTTGTGGTTTGTGGAAGCCAAGTCATTTCTGAAAGAAAACAAAAGAGAAAAGGCTCCTTTGCAAGACAAGATGATGCACAGCTTCTCTGATCTGTTGCCATTTACCCAAAACACGGGGATTTCTGCTTCTTTTCTGCATACATGCTTTTGAGACTGATGAGTGTAGGCACAGAGTATAATACAGATATGATGAGACATCTGTATGAGCAGGAGTGACTAATGGAAAACCTTATAGTTATGAGAACCGTCACAACGTAAAGGAACATGCTGTGTTTTTCATAATTTTCTATACGTTTACCTTTTGAGATGTATTAAAATCTTACTATCGTCAACCGGATTCATCAGAGACACAACCTACGCTGAAGGTTTCGAGGCAGCTGACAGTCTGCGAGAAACTGAAAGACACTGCCTTGTCACTTTTTGGTAGCCTTATACCAGCAAAAACTAGTTGTCAATATAACTTGAATCCGTGCAAGTTTGCAAAAACAAATACAGATTAGATACATTCAAAGTTTTCCTGACCTAAAGTCACGAAGAAGAGGGGAAGTAAAAAGGCCTCAACAAAATGTCTGCGTTTCCGAATCAGTGTTTTATTGACGTGACTGGTAGCGAGGAGCAGTTTTTATTGTATTTGGCAGGCCATCGATTTGAACACGCTGATCTCTCGGCTCATCAATATTCATTTGGATGCTTTAGGCATCTTAAAGAGACAGAGGGAGTAAGGGCGCTAGTGGTCAGAGGTACACGCAGACACAGTTAAAGAAAATGAAGAATTATTCTTAACATGTTCAGAATCGCTCGGAGGACTACTCCACATGCACAGTGTGTTAACATTTAGCAGCATGTTGCTAACACGTAGCTTTACTGTGTGTGTGATCAATCAACCAACACTAATGCAAAGACAGATCGTCAATCAGTATCTAAAGAAAACTGTCTGAGTAGAGACAAACTGTTGTGCATTTGAATCATGTTTTTTTTTTTTTACATCTATATACCACAGTAAAGCTAACAATGTCCATCTTCCAGTTCAAGTGCAACTGCTTGTGTGTACAATTTATATTTTGTCCTGCCTTTACAAACTTTGCTAAATATGCAAACATAGTTCAACAAAAAGCAGCTCTTGTATAGTGTACAGCATGACCCCAAGGACATAGCTCAGCGGCCATTACGGAGCAATCTCCAGCTCTGGTTTCATTTCCTATTAGCCATTCAGAGCCATGACAATACCCAGGGGGGAGACAGTGCAGCCCTAGCTTTTCCCCTCTGCCAAGGCCCTCGCGTTAGTCAGTTCTCTCTATATATACTCAACCAACTCTTTCAGAAGTCCTACATTTTGCAAGATGATGATATTTTTCACTAAATATGACTACAATTAAATTCCCAACCTTCTTTGTCTTCCTGTATCAACTGGAAGAGTGTGTGACAGAAGGCAGTCAAGCTGCATCATAGCCGCTGAGATCATGTTTGGAAATGGAAGTTACCTTGCTGTGCATACAGAGCTGCATGTGCCATAGACTTACAGTACATGCTGCATTAAGTGGTGAGATTTAGATTTAGATTTGCACTTGCACATACGTTTGAAGCAGATTACCCATCAATCCCATTTTATTTCACTGGCTCAGACAGCCCACCAATCAGACAGCAGGATGGGGAGGAATATGATAGTGGATTGGCTTGTGGGGGGGAAGGGGTGGAGCAGCTCAGCCATTCCCTAACAACAGCAGCGTGCTGTGAGATGAGTGAGTGAGCAAAAGAGACAGAAAGAATTCATTCGTCAAATTTCTTCCTCTCCAGTATTTACTTTTTCCTCTTCCTTGCCTCGTCTTTACTTGCCTCTTGTACCAGTGCCCTTCTGTCTTTCCCTGAATCTCCCATGCGCACTTGCTCCGTCTCAAAAACAGTGCCCTCGCTCCCTCGGCTGTCAGTCTGCATATGACTGCTGACTGTGTTGCTCACAGCGACATTGAACAGAGCTCTGCCAGGGCTTCAGTCATCACACACACACACACACACACAAAAGGATGGTGTGGAAGCCAGGGGAGGTTAGGCTGGTTCATGGCGGAAGGAAACAAATTACACACTGTGATACACATGCCCACACACAAGTGCATATGTGCACTTGCACACACACACACACACACACACACACACAAGCGGCTCAGCTCGGGTTGAACGGGGTCTCTCTGCTGACCTACTTCTTCACTGTCACTCAGAGGCAAACACTGGGCACACTCGCACTCAACATAAACTCGGCAATAAAGCTGTTTGCATTATGTGAATGTTGAGGATCAAGAGGGGGCTCTAACTTCACAGCCCAGACATTTTTCCTGCGGTGAGGAGACAGCAACAAAAAGATACCCCCCCCCCCCCTTCTGTAGGCTAGAGTGTAAACAGACAGCTACAGCCTCAAGCAGCCATCTTGTCTGTTTGTGTGCGTGAGAATAATAGAATGAGTGCTCCTTTTAAAACATATCCACTCTGAAATTTTTTGGCGTTTTGCAAGATCACATTCTATGATCCACTTGTGACAGTCATCACAGAACAGCTCACCTCTTCCATTCAGACTGCTTTGGACCAAACACGACCTTTAGATGCTTTCTCTGCTGCACTTCTTAAAGCAAGTAAAAAATATTTGCTCAAAACAGATTTAATTGCCATTCAGTCAAGATAAGCAACTCTCGGATTTCAGTCTATGAATACATATTAAGTCACTGGCATACTTTGGCTGCACAAAAGTTCTGCTACTGCTGTTACACTTTTTTTGTTTAGGAAGTCCTGGATGGAGTTCAAAAGTCGTCTCAAATTACAACTTCAGAAATGCAGCCCATGTGCAGAGCTTCAAGAGCCACCAGTCAAGAATCAATTAGTCGAGTTGCCAACTATTTTGATGATTGATTCATCATTTAATGTTTTCAAGCAAAAATGTCATTTTATAGACTTAACGATAAATCGATTAATCATGAAAATAACTGGCAGATTAATCGATGATGAACATAATCATTAGTGGCTGCCCTAAGAGTATCACACTCCAAAATAAAGGAATATTTGCGTGGTCCATCTGCACAAGAAGCTAGTCAAATACAGAATTTCAGGTAGTTTCCAGATTGAACTTTATAAGTCTTTGGCCAAATCAATGCAGTGTCACATTACCATGCAGCTGTGGTGCAGTCATGGATTCATAGCTGGTTGATCTGGTTTGTGCCCTGACACCCTGCAGCTAAAACAGGTGAATATGAGAGAGGAAGAGAGGTGCTTTCCAGACACACACAAGCCTTATCACAGACCTCCAACCATTGCACGCACACACACAGCACAGAACGCAGGAAGCCCACAGAGGGGAAAGCATGTGCCCATTGTCAGGGGGTCTCATGAGCCCCCCTGCTCTTTCAGCCCCGACAATAGCTGCATTGATAACACCTACCAGCTAGGGAGATACAAAAGGAGAGGGAGAAGGCACAGAAAAGGGACAAAGAGCAATAGAAGGAAAAAGGCATCGCAGCCTGTCAATGGATATCCATTCACTTCCGTACCATGCGGAAAATTTTTCCTCAAAAGGAAGACAAAAGTCTTGACAGAGCATCTTTTTTTTTAACCTTCAAATCAGACAAAAAAAGATGAAGATAAACAGGAAAAAAAACAAACAGTGGAGGTACAAATATCTGGATTACTTTGCATTGGTTTTCAGTCAGACACTCATTCAATCAGCCAGTCAGCCAGTCACAGATGGGTGAGGTCGGGCACGCTCAGAATAAACTCCACCAGTGAGTGACAGCCGCCTCCATAAATCAATCCATTTGACAACTTATTCATACATCAACACCCTCGTTTATGGAAATCATATGCAAACCCACTGTCGAGCACGAGATGCATTTACAAGGGAGTTATCCAAGTCTCCCACAAGATCATTTGCTCTTCTTGCTGTGTGAAAGAAAAAAAAATTTTTTACAGCAAGCTTTTGACTAACGATTGGAGAGAATGATGAACTGTGCTGGCTTGGAGAAATGCAGCTTAGACATATCCAGAAATTTCTTAGAAGAGAAGTAGGAGGACGGGGGGGAAAAAGCTGTGCTTGAATACCTACTATTACTCTTTGCAGCAGCAGAGGTTGAAGAAATGTATATATTTAAACATGGAGCCTGATGATCTTGTAACCACAGGCACAGATAGGAATTCTGGGCCTCATTTCAACAGGTCACTCTGGCTCTGAAATAATAAATATCTAACCCCTGCCATCTTACAGCGCCCCTGTGCAGCTCTGGGCCCCCCTAAATCGATCAGGGGTCTTGCAGTAACAAGACAAGTGAATAAAAGCTTTCGAGCTGTGCGAGCGTTTCTTTCTGTGGTTTGTTTGGAAGAATGATTGACAGACAAGTTCAGTGTCATGCTATAATTCTCATGACATGTGGCGAATGTGCACAGTTGTACATTCACGGGCATACGACAAAGACAAAAAAAGGCGGATAGAGGCGAAGGCCAAGGGGGTTTGTGTGTGACCAACACGAGGGAATGCCAGGGATGCTGAGTTTCCCATGATATCACCTTGGCCAGTAGCTCCATTCGAGATGATATGCACAAACTGCTCTACTGAATACTGCACACACTCATTCAGGGTCAGCCAGCCAGTCTGACACGAGTAAGACAGACCTCTCAGTTTTATGCCTCCGCCGACGTTTGCAGTTTACATCCATGTCTGTCCACATTCATAATATATATAGTGAAGACTTACAGTGAATAATTTCCAGTGAGAGACATGCCCTCTTTTTTAAAACTATTTTCACAAGAGTACAGAGGACTGATAGAGAGCTTCGTCACATGGTGCAACGACAATCGCCTAAATATCAGGAAAACCAATGAGCCTGTGTTGGACTACTGCTGTATGTCTAGTTGTGTGTAAGTGTGTAAGAAGCTTAATATTCTAAAAATGTTGATGCTTCACACGCACATCTTTAACCCAGCAGCACAGATTTATACAATCAGAACAGGTTCAAGGTGGGCACCCAACGATTAGTGTCACCAACTCAGTATCTGACCAACAGTGAAATATGGTCACAATCGCTCCTTCTGTTCCCGAGTTATGGCGTTGAATAATGGCCAGAAAAGTGTTTTTGCATTATGTCACAGGCAAGTTGACTTTTGAGCTTTTGTATATAAAAACGTCATCACCACATAATTTTATCCTACTACACATTTGTGTGAAACTTTGTCATAATTAGCCTATGAAATCTTGAGTTACGGCCAGGAACCTTGACATGTGACCACTAGATTCTAATCAGTAATCCTCAAGTGGATGTTGGGCTAATGTAATGAAATTCCCTGTAGGCATTCCTGGGATACAGCGTTCACATGAATGGGAAGTTATGCCTCCAGCCAGAGCCTCTGTATTTTCTGATACCACAAGGAGGCTTCTGTGTTAACCTTATAAACAAGCCCACGACATGTCCCGTTTAACTACACTTATTCAGTGTGATGGAGTTACCAAACAATTCTCTCGCTCCAGGTCCGACAACACTGATCAGGAGAAATGGAATGTCATATAAGCTGAAGTTGACGCAGAGATTGAAAATTCAATATAGGCCAAGTCACTCGACATCATAACAATCATATTTCAGCTGTGCTAATCAAATTCACAAGCGTGACCTCTGGGGTGTATTAAATGTGTATAAAACATGTGTCATCTCTAAAATGTTTTGCAGAGGAGATATCCATCTACACTGGTAAATCCGGAGTAGAAAGGTGAGCTAGCAGCAGTTGCAGGAGCTGCAACAAATTCGCTCCCCATAAAAAAAAAAAAGTCACTTTCAGCGTGCAGCTTTCCTGAACCACAGAACGAAGACTAAATGATTATGTTACCACAACACCGCTCAAGCTCTCCGTAAACAACAATCATGGTCGAGGTAGGACACTGGGGGCTCCGAGTAAAATTAAAGGGGAGTGGGAACAAGACAGACCGAGGGAGGGAGAGTGGGAGACAGATTTTATGGAGATCATGTGTGTATTTGACTGTGATGCAGAGCAAGCAGAGTCTAGAAACTAGCAAATAGCCTGCTCTGACATTCATACATCCTCTTTATGAGTTGACAGAGGGAGGAGGCAAGAGAGAGATAAGCTCCTTCCACGTCCAAGTATGACAGACTGAACCTGTGCAGAATCTGACCCGTCAATCAAACTCTGAGTCCTTTTCAACAAGCCAAAGTTTAAACCCCAAACACTTCCTCCCAACATACAGTGTTGCACCACTGGGGACGAAAGGACAACTACACCTGGCCTACGACTTATAAAGGGTTAACCGGCAGCAGGCTGAGCCTAATGCAGATTGTCAGGGAGATAAGATTACCAGTTAGGGTGGTGGTTAATGGAAGCTACTACAGCCTTCCGCTGGCCTGACCACGGTCTCGAAAGAAACCCCCTTTCGGATCATTAAAGTGCAATGAGTTCAGCATGTCTCCATGGTGAATGCCAATCATGACGCTTTAATGTTACTGATGGTTAAATAACACGCAAGTGAGTTCCTGACTTGTGCAGACTGTTGCAGATCAGTCTCTGAACCGCCATGCCCAAAAATTAACCTGTGACATAAAATCCAAAGACATAAGTCAGACATGCCGAGTGCACGTTCAGTTGACACATTAAATTCTTAGCTCCAGTATGACAATGGTAAAAGACAGACAGAAGATCTACAATATCAATTGAAGCAAAATATAAGTAAATAAGTTCAACTTCTGAAACGGCTTTTGCTAGAGAGACATCTACATTTTCTTTACGCTACCACATTTCATGTTTTAAAGAACAAATCTAGATATAAAGCCCGACTACACTTCTCCACACAGACAAAAAAAAAAGTTAATTACACAGAGGAGCCATAAATGAAAAGAACCTTTTGATGTTACAAAACAGGCTTGCAGATACTAGAATTAAGACAGCTGCAAGACTGCTATAGTACAACAACCCTTTTAATAAAATGCAAGATGTGTGAGATTGAAAGTGAAAAACAAAATCGGCAACGGCTCGAACTGTTCGCAAATGTTAGTCGGGGTCCCAGACAACATCTAACACATACTGTACCCTGCTTCACACTGAACCACACTCGGTCTACACTGCAGCACAACTGCTCATTTACAACTCAGCTAGACCTCATAGTGCTACATCCAAAGCCTATTTTCTCTGTATTCTGCTATGTCCAACATCTTAAGCCTTTTTAAAGCCTGTGTGTGTGTGTGTGTGTGTGTGTGTGTGTGTGTGTGTGTGTGTGTGTGTGTGTGTGTGTGTGTG